>CBVK0100306935.1:2739-13607 GCA_900067695.1 Picea abies
TAGGCTAGGCTGAGGTTACAGGGAAAACAACACATACAATCTGGAAGGGTTCTTCCCAAGATGCCATCTTACGCCCACTACTACCAGACTCTCATTCCCCACATGCATGTTCCGCCCAGGAGTATACACCTTCACAAGCATAGTCCATCGGTGCTAACCTCCCTCTCTGGGTCTCGGCAATAGGCTGGATCAGGAAGTCTCAGAGCCTGAAGCTGGTGCTGGACACTCTCTAGAGGGAACCACTTCTCAGCAACTCTCTCTCCTGGAAGGAGTTGCTCACAGGCCTGACAACCTGCCTCTTCTAACAACAATCACCTACCTCACTTGGAGAGAGGTTACACACAGGTTCGAAACAAAATTACACTGGCCAGTAAGCCCCGCATAGTTCAGCGTTGCATGGCCACGACAACCAATTGGGAAAACAGACACAGGCTTCCCAAACTGGTTCAACAAACATGGGATAGTCTTCACGGTTTTGGTTTCGGGATTGCACGAGGTTTGCAGAGATCTCATGCACAGGCTCCAACTATTCAGACAAAGGATGTACCGGCTATCTCCGAAATCAACACAGGCTTTTCGGCTTTCAGGGTTGCACCAGGGTATTCTTGCAGAGGTCAGACCGTTCATGTTCAGATGGTCAGGTGGAATGGAGGAGTGAAAGCCTTCATGGCTTACCTCGTCTGTTTTTATTTGCATGCATTAGGGTGGACACTTGTCACCCTTGAAATTGCATACGTTCCTCGGCATGCATTACCTTTCTTATGGTTAGGAACTTAGGATAAAGCATAAATGGCACATGTTCTTTTGGAATAATAGTAAAATATTATTCCCAGGCTTAAGCCCCCTAGGCTCAACACTTAGCCCCTTTTCCCACCTTCAGCCCCTAATTCCTTGCCCACTCTGTGGATGCTCAGTCCCCCTTCACTCATTCATCGTGGTCAGTCTGCACCTGGTGGTGTTTATATTTTATTAAATGTTCTGCATACATACAAGTACAACAACAGGCTCCTGGCCTTCAACACTTAGGCTCCCTGGCCTAACAAACTCATAAGTCTCCAGCTTATAAAAACTTGGCTCACCAACCTATAAAACATAATCACAATTCCTTTCAAAACTTGGTTTACAACAGGGCTCGGCCTTGGGGACACTACAGGCTTAACATTTGTTCTTCAGTTTCGTCTTGAACTCCTTTTACCTGTTCGAGTGTCAACAAGGGTTGAATACAGTCCTCCTCCCCATACGGATTCTCCAACCAGAGAGGAACTTCAGGCCTCAAATCAATCTGCAGAATTTCATGGTTTTCCTCCTGGTCCAAAACATGCTTCATCAGTTGGATGACTGGACCGACGACAGCGTTGCTTATTGCATCGCCTGTGATTCCGTTGAAGTTTTCCATGGCTTCTTAATGCTGTTGTGGCACGACAGAGCAGAGAAGACCAGCTCTGATTGCGAGGGAGAGAGGAAGTTGTATCTGGCTTTCTTCGGAAATGGTTAAACCTGCATTTATATGCGCGTGCAGGAGGGAGTGGTATCTGGTTTTCTTCAGAAATGGTTAAACCTTATGCCATTTTTGGTAGCGGGCATTCTTCACAAATGGAGAAAGTTTATGCTAAAAAAGAAAAAGTAATAAGTCGGCGATGGTCGATTTGAAAGAGCAAAGAAATATTTGTGTGATAGATTGAGATATTTGTGGGAGAAGTTTTCATTAATATGCTTTCCTTTTACTCAAAGATAACACATTGGAAATATAATATAAGAAAAAGGATAATGATGGTGTTTGCGTGAAAGATTTTGATTTTGATTCTTCAAATGTAAAGTATTATTAATATATTTATAATTTTCTTTTATACGTAAAGGATATTAGATATGTTAATATGTAAAAGAAAAAACAATGAGTATAATTATTCAAGTGTGAAGTATTATTAATATATTTATAATTTTCTTTTATACGTAAAGGATATTAGATATGTTAATATGTAAAAGAAAAAACAATGAGTATAATTATTGCATTATTTTTATAAAGCTTTGAAATAAAAGAAGAACAACCAAACCAACCAATAGTTGGACCTCCTTTATATTAGATATGCTAATATGTAAAAGAAAAAACAATGAGTATAATTATTGCATTATTTTTATAAAACTTTGAAAAAAAGAAGAACAACCAAACCAACCAAAAGAATATAGTTGGACCTACCAAAAGGAGGTGGGTACTCTCACTAATTAGATTTAAAGGAAAATAAATAGCTTATAAATCATAAAGAAAGAAAAGTAAATAAAAATAACAATGAAGTATTCTTTTATTTTGGAATATAGAATTGTAAAGGTCTTAAAGTTATTTTTAAATAATGAAGTGGTAAGAGAAAGAAAGAATATTAGGAAGCCCTTTTTAAGCATTCACAAAATTTTACGAATAGTAGTATATTTATGAGTGGGAACTTTGGTGTTATATAAGAGTATTATTATATCAATAAAGACAAATATTTGCTAAGTAATATCACTTGTATGATAGGGAAAAAATCACTATCAATGAAAATAGAGATGTGAATAAAGCTTTTTGTTTTTTGAACCATGGTTAGAAAGATTGTGATTTTTTGGGATTCTTGTGGAGTTATTGTTTGATGTTTTACATTGATGACTCAAACCATGGGTGTGTCAATCCCTATTCTTGGTTCTACAATCCTAGTTGTTGTTTCTCCTTGGTCTCATGACTTTTAGCTAATAAAGCACCTCACTTGTCTTTCCTAGTCTAGTTTGAATTTCCCAACATCTCTATGCAATTTTAGCCAACCATAGAGCATATCTATGCCCCTTTAGGGAGTTTCACCTGTCATGCATCTAAACCTTAAATACCCTAGCATCAAGTTTGTGTTAGGATTAAAATTTCCAATGACCTTAAGGAATTCATGCTCATGTGGATAGGGGATAGGGTATTGTAATAACTAGTTTGATCTATCAATCTTCTTAACACTTGCTTTCAGTGCCAAATCCAGGATCATTATATATGTGGTTTCCTACTCATGTCTCAAGTTGATCCTGTAACAACCTAACCCATACAAACCGCCTAGCACCTAAATATTTCCAGACAATGATCCAAAATGGATCACTATATAATTTGTCATTTGTTTCAATGACATTTTTTGAGTGGAAAATTGGAGCCATGTATTTGTAAGGCCCATTTTACTCGTAGATCCTATTATGGTGATTTGGAGTCCTGAAACTTTTGTAACCCCTTTCAAACATTAAACGATCATTGTTTGGTTAAATCCTTGTGAAAAAGTCCTCATCCCTCAAAATCTATTCTAATCATTGAGATTGTTACAATGGTCCAAAGATAACCTCAATCAAAGTCTATATGAGGAAGTTAAGCCTCCTTGAATTTGACCTATGTTTTGACCACCATAATACCAAGTGGATGTCAGGTCAATTGCCATTACACACACATGTGGAGCTAGTCACCTGTGGACTTTCAAGAAGATTCTAGAGGCTCCAAAACTCTAACCATAATTAGGAGTTGACGCATAAAAAATCCCTAACCTTAGATGACTACGAGGACATGTTAAATACTAAGATCGCAAGAAATGAAGGTGTTTCATTCCTATTGTATTGATTTAATGGGGCGGGTTATGTATACCTCTGTAGACTTTAGTAGTCAAATCGTTGCACAGAGGGGGGGCCTTGTCCCACAAACAAGGGGGTCTTATACACCAATTTGTTGTCTAGCTTGGTCGTGACCTTCAAAATAAGAAAAGAAAAAAAGAAAATTTGTTCCATAGATGAACATAGTAAAGGAGTGGGATATTATGAGTAAACAAAGGAAGTAGGAGACCATTTATTAGTCGTACAAGAGAAAGTGTCTATTACAACTCCATAGTGAGCCCATATTTCTTTGAATTTGCACTTCATATCTATGAAGAAAAAAACAAGGCATTGTCCTTACCTTCTAGCTTGGTTTTCCCATATTGGAATTCCTACAGTACATCTTGTATTCATTATATGGATGGTATCGTCATTTTATTGTTGTAGCTTATTTTCTATATTCTCAATTTATTTTAGTATTGTGAGTGCTATGCTTATTTTTTAATCATAAGTAAACACTGCAAAATAGAGGATAATATCACAGTAATTTGTAGTTACTTGAAAAGTTATATTGCCGAACCGCCCAATGGGATATCCATGAAATTTTACAACTTGAGAAACAAATGTGGGTGAAAATGGTTGGAATTAGGTATTAAGTAATAAAAAAAGTGTTGGGGAGGATAAAACCCAAGCCCAAAAGAGTCGTAACCCCTAAAGCTCTAGTCATAATTGGAATTAGTAAGTTGTTAACTATAGTTGCTAGTAATCCTCCTATTAGATAATCCCAACAAGGGAGAGGTAGTCATAAAGTTCACTCTCCTACAATGCTCTTACATACTGATCCATGATCTTTTCATCGATGTGACTTATTAAAGAATTATATTAAATGAGCATAAATTAAAATGCACCATAAAGAAGGAAAGCTCAATAAGAAAGAGACATAAGCATCAATTTGAACACAAAAATTGATAACGGAATTCGTCCTTGGTGGACTACGTCTCCGGGTCTTGCTCTCAAATGGGTAGGCCTTTTTATTAACTCAGCAAAAGCATTTGGAAAAATACATAAGTATACCTCATTCTGGAGTTAAGTTGCAGAAGCTTTGCTCATATTAGAAAACAAACAACACCACTGAATTTGTGGTGTCGAATTATCCAAAAACGATTGTCTCCATGCCTCAATCTGACTCTGGCACTTCGAGGCCCATGAGAAAGTTTGTCTTGGTTTTCGTGCCTGCAACCTGCAAGTAATTCATTAATGTTGCATTGGGATTCGTGACCGGTCATACTGTCATGTGCTCTGCCTCCCCCTTTTTGTGCTTTGGAAACATTCGATTTTTAAATAAAAATATTGGAAGAGTTTACCAATGGAGGTCGTTGACCTAACAGTTGGCGGATGGATTATTAAAGTTTATGGTTGGGGAGGTCTCGGGGTCAAGCCCGCGGGCCTCCCCTTTTGGTGTGTTGTTACAACCATATACTATATTGAAACCCACATGGATTTGGTGGAGTACCCTTAGTATGGCGCACTGGCAGAACTGTCATTGTATTTGGTGGAGAGTGGATTCGTCACCATATTTAGTGGAAAAGGGGTTGGTTGTTGGCCAACCCTCCTTTTTTTAAATTTGAACTTTCAGTTTCTAGGCCTCCTTGGGTATTTTCCCACTGCCACATGGCAACCCATGACTGGGCCATGTGGCGTCTATTCATTAGTCCATGTCATCCAGTTGCACGGTCATCCTACCATGTCACCTACTCGCCACGTCAGCCTACAACGTGGCTATACAGACTGCCACATGGATGTATGGACTGCCACCTGGCACTTTCTCATTGGTCTATGTGTCGACCTGAAAATGTCGATTTTGAGTGACACATGGCAGCCTCTAGTGTTGCCATGTCATCATGTTGACATCATCATGAAACGTGTCGATCTATGATTGTGCCACGTACCATATACAAGCACTGAAATCATCTGTACTAATGTTGATGTCAGCAGTATGGATGTTGACTCATCCCTGCTGACTAGGCTAGGTTGACCAAAACTTTGACCGTGAATATCTTTTGATCCATAACTTTGTTTGATGAACCATTTACGTCGTTGGAAATATTGCAACGTGCTCTTCACGATGATGACAATTTTGTTGAGTTTTGAGGACTTTGAATTTTTTCCCTTTCTCTATCTGTTGAGGCCATTCTAAGCTTCATGAGGTACTTCTGAGAATTATGAGTCATTCCTAGGCCTCCCTGGATCCTTTCAGATCACATACTCAACGAAAATAAGAAATGAGTGATGATGGTGGCCAAGAAAAATTATCCTTGCAAATCGGTTTCTCTAACCCTCAACTATTATGAATAATTCTCATACATTAATAAAGTATTTAAGTAAGGGGGTTAGGGTAATACCTTAACATGCCCTCCCCCTTCGAAAGAAACATTATCCTCGAGGCTGAAGATGAGGAAATTCTTGTGGAATTGTTGTCGATGCCACTGGCAAAGCCATTATGGCAAGGGGAATCCATTGTTCCCATTGGTGTGTCTTTTCGCAAGAAAAGCTTCTCAAATAAGTTTAAAAGAATTTTTTTACCACTTATGTTTGACCATCAGTTTGAGGATGATATGAAATACTCATATTCAGTTATGTACCTTGAAGTTTAAATAGCTCCTGTAAAAAATTGTTGTCGAATGTGGGGTCTTAATCTAAGACAAGAGAAATGGGCATACCATGTAACTTAAAGATATGATCCATGAATACCTAGAAAATTGATCAAGGAGTGAAAGGATGAGATAGGGCACAAAAATGAGCATCCTTTGAAAGATGATCAACAACCACCATGGTGATTGATTTGTTTCTTGCTTTTGGGAGTCCCAGGATAAAATCCATTTAAACCATCAATCCAAATCTATGTTGGGATTGGAAGTGGTTGTAATTCCCATGGTATCTTCATCGTATCTCCCTTGTTTCTTTGGAAAGCATCACGAGATGCTACAAAATCCTCGATATTTGTTTTCATGCCATCCTAGAAGAATGAACGCTTAGTTCATTCATAGGTTTTATGAAAGCCAAAGTGACTTTTTATCGGTGATGAATGTAGCTCCTCTAAGACTCATTGTTTTAGGGTCGAATATTTTACCAAAACAATGCGCCCTTTGTATTGCAATATATCTTGTTTCCATGTATAAATTTTAAGTGGGTTTGGATCTGCCTAAAGCCATTGGATGAGCTTCCTTAAAGTAATTTTTTCTCTCCATTCCCTATGGGATTCCTCAAGCCATTCTAGACTTGGTAATGATAAGGCAAGGAGTGACCCATCCTCCTCAAATTTTGGAGATAAAGCATCAGCCACAACATTCTCTCTACCCTTCTTATATATGATCTCATAATCATACCCTGACATCTTGGTGACCCTTTTATGTTGCTTTGGTGAATACAATCATTGTTCAAGAAAGTAATTCAAACTATGATGGTTGATCATTATCTGAAAAGGAATTCCTATGACGTATGTCCTCTAAGTGTCCATTGCATGAAGGATAGCCATCATTTCCTTCTCATACGTGGAATTTCCCAAATTTTGCTCACATAATTTCATATTGTTGAATGTTAAGGGGCTTCCTTCTTGCATCAATACTACTCCAAGACTTCTTCCTGAGGCATCACATTTCAAGGAAGAATTATTATTAAAGTCATGCATTGCTAATACTAAATTAATGCACATGGTTAAAGAAACGAAGGCCTTTGTTGCTACATCATTCCATCCAAAGTCATTCTTTTCAAGGAGTGAAATTAAGGGAGTTGAAATTTTTCCAGAATTTTTCACAAATTTCCTATAGTAGCCTGTAATTCCTAAGAATCCCCTCAATCTCTTTAGTATTTTGGGATGGATCCAATCTTGCACAACCACTAGTTTCTTGGGATCAACTTATACTCCCTCCTCACTTACAATGCAACCCAAACATTCAACCTTTGGAGCCCCAAAAGCAAATTTGGAGTGCTTTATGAATAGTTGGTTGTCTCTCAAGAGTGTCGAGGACTTATCAACATGCCCTATGTGTGATTCCCATGATTTACTATATATCAAGATATCATCGAAGAAGACTAGCAGAAAATTGTGTAGGAAGGGTTTCAAAATATTGTTCACAAGGCTCTGGAAAGTGGATGGAGCAATACAAAGACCAAAAGGCATCACTAGAAACTCATAATGACTTATGTGTGTTCTGAAGGTTGTCTTTGGGATATTTTCCTCTTTCATCCTAATTTGGTGGTAAATAGAATGCAAATCAAGCTTAGTGAAAAAAATTTCTCCATGAAGTTCATTCAGAAGATCATCGGTAATTAAGATGGAAAATTTCTCCTTGATCATCAATTTATTGAGGGATCTAAAATCATGTCACATGCTCTAAGTTTCGTCCTTCTTTAACACCATGAATATTGATGATGAGTAAAGTCTTGTACTAGGACATATGACCCCCACCTCTAATAGTTCCTAAATGATATTTTATATTTCACTCTTTTGTGCAAAAGGGTGTCGATAAAAATGTACATTTGGTGGTTGAATTCCTGTAATCAAGGGAATTCCATGCTCATGCTATCCTCAAGAAGGGGGTAAACCCTTTGGTGTCTCAAATTCCTGATGATGTTTTTTGAGGACCAACTGCAATTCTAGGTGGATTTCTTATGTCATATTATCCATAACCCGTATGTCATTAAATTGGGAAATTATTCCAAAGTCATCTTTATTTAATAACTTTTCCATATGATGAGAGTTGACTATTTCATAAGAGCTTGCCTGAAGCCCTTGAAGATTTTGTATATGACCCTCTTTAGTGAAACTATTATAGATTTCTTCGAAATCCATGGTGACTAGTCCCAACGTGCATAGCCATTCTACCTCCAGTACTATATCACAAAAACCCATATTGATGGAAAATAGATGGGTTTTGAGTTGATAGTGTCCCATATAGAGTTTGACATTTTCACATCTGCCCCCTCATTTCATCATACCTCCATTGGCAATCATGATTTGAAATTTGTGCACCTGGTGTACAAAACAATGGGATTCTTATGACACTCTCTTGTGAATGAAGTTGTGTGTACTCCCATTGTAAACTAGGACTGTGAATTTCTAGTGCTTGATGTATCCCATGAGTTTCAAGGTTTGTGGAATCAAAATTCCTAACAATGCATGCAGGGAGATTAGGGGTTCTTCATTAGGTAATGGAGGTTGGATATCCACATGAATCTGAGTGTTGGTATCTTCAACCTGTAACTCTGGTGTATCTTTAGTAGCCGTGTCTTCGGTCAAGCCCTGAGTGGTCATATTAATTTGGAATAATTTTTATTCTTTACATCGATGACATAGAGCATATTTTTCATCACAATTATAGTAGGATCTACATATTTGGTGGTCTTCCATTTCCATTGGAGACAACCTTTGAAAATGGATGAGTATGAGTTGTTCTTGTGGAATTACCCTAGGGAGGATGAGTGCGAGGAATGAAGGCTAGTTTTTGTGTTGGTGCATTGATCACCATCTATGCTTCTAGGGCCCTTTGAGTCACTTCCAACGATGTAGCAGGAATCATGTTGCATTCAGACTTGTGCTTGAATCTCCTCCTTAAGGCCACTAATGAAACATTCTTTATATAAAGAATATGTTAAGTTCTATGTAAATATGGCTAATTGCTCAAAGTATAATATAAATTTGGTGATGGATCCTATTTGATGTAACATGGTAAGTCACCCCAAATACTGAGTATCTCTCTTGAAATGTATATGGATAGATTAAACACACTAACTCCAGGTGATGTGACCCGCATAGGATTTTTTATGTCATTCCCACCATTGCCATCATTTGGGATTTAGATACAGGACCCCCACCCTAAGTTCCATTGTGTCATCAGTAATTCCCTAGAGGGAGAAGTAATCTCCCATCTGGGTGACTCATCTAGATGGGTCAGAACCATCAAATGTGTTTAGGTCCACCTTAGGAGAACGGTGCCATTGGTTATTATCCATTGGTCTATTACTATGTGAACCCAAAGAGGGTTGTGGGTGGCTAAACATTATTGATTTAGAAGTTTCTTCCTAGTGTGGATTAATGTGTTGTGCAGTCCAATGGTGTTCCACTGGTATGCCTCGAGCTAGAATACCTAACAACTTCGTAGTCAACATCTTTTCAAAGTTGGATAGGTTCTTTTGGTTTTTCATCCAAATTCTTATCTAGCTCATTTTTGTTCTCCTAAAATTTATTATACATACCTTCCATGCATCCCTGCAATAGAAAATTAATAAGTCAACAATGGTCGATTTGTAATGAGCAGAGAATAAATGAAGAAAAAATTGAAAATATAATAATAATAATAATAAAAAGACTATGATAGTGATATTTGTATGATAGATTTAGATATTTGTGAAAGAAGTTTTCATTAATATGCTTATAATTTTTCCTTATACCCAAAGACAACAAATTCAAAATGTAATATAAGAAAAGGATAATGGTGGTAGTGTTTGTGTGAAAGATATTGATTCTCTACTTCAAAGGTAAACAAGATATTATTAATATGTTTATAATTTTCCTTTACACCCAAAGTTGGGCCAATATAAAAGAAAAAACAATGAGTATAATTATTATAATTATTGCATCGTTTGAAAGAAAAGAATAATAACCAAACCAACCAAAAGAATACAGTTGGACCTACCAAAAGGAGGTGGGTTCTCTCATTAAAAAAGAATTATGTGATTTTAAGGAAAATAAGCAGTGTATGCTATTATTATAAGGAAAGAAAAGTAAATAAAAATAAGAATAAAGTATTCTTTCATTTTCGAATAATGGGATTTTAAAGTTTTTGAAGTTATTTTTAAATAATGGAGTGGTAAAAGAAACAAGAATACACAAAAGAAATAATGGGATTTTAAAGTTATTGTTATTTTTAAATAATGGAGTGGTAAAAGAAACAAGAATACACAAAAGAAATAATGGGATTTTAAAGTTATTGAAGTTATTTTTAAATAATGGACTGATAAAAGAAACAAGAATACACAAAAGAAAGAATATTGGTAAGCTTTTTTTAAGCATTTCAAAACTTTTACAGATTGTAGTATATTTATGAGATTGTAGTATATTTATGAGTTGATATATCATTATCATTATCATATCTTTATCATTATCATTATTAAGCATACCTTTGATAATATACCTTTATATCTTCTTATATACATTTTCAGTCCTGCATCAACCTCCAAACGGACGATTCTTAGTATAATTTATGGGATTTTAAAGTTATTGAAGTTATTTT
>CBVK0100306936.1:0-13178 GCA_900067695.1 Picea abies
TACTGGTTTCGTCTCAATCCGAGCACTTTGAAATTTGAGCAAATTTTGATCCCCTGATCAAGAGATAACATTCCTGTCACCAATTGATCCTATAAATTATAGGGTGATAACAAAAACTACACCTAAATTCCTTTACAATGAAAATAAAAAGATGGCTCATTTGAGACTGATTTCAAGACTAGTCACAAACACAAACTTGCACAAAAGATATCTATGAAACTGTAACTACCCGAAATCTAAAATTTGGATAAAACGTACTTCACTATGTTTTATTATCTTCCAAAAACATTTTCTCCTTGAAACATTTCATAAAAAATGTTATAGAAAAAATACAAATATAACTCCTTTAAAATTAATTTCATGATGAGTTAAAAACCCTATCTTCCATAGGCTATATATTCTAAAGTATAATGAACTAAAACTTAAATTTTTATCATAAATACTTGGATATGTATTTTAACTAACCTTTGAATATCAGTGTTTTAAGCATTATAGAAAAAACAATTACAAATAAAATTCCAATATGACTTGTTTGAAGTAGAAAATCCCTAGGATCAATTCTCTAATACCAAATGTTAGGATACAATGCCTTAAAAATGATAAATTTTTAATGAATACAATCCAATTCAAGGTGGAAACCTTCTTTCACAATATATCCAATTCAAAAGACAAGATGATATATGGTAAGATGATCCTAAGGCTAGGTCTCCTTGGGATATATATAGGAGACAAAGGGTGCCATTATAATGAAAGGGCACATTGAACGTTTCTAGACTACATATAATATAACACTAGAAATTTAATAATTTAATACATAAGGTTTAATAATGGGTTTTATACTAAACATGTGGCTTTGTCTAGGGATTAAAAGTCACTATCACTCTCAAAATTATGGCCCATATGATATTTTTGTTCCTTAATTGTTTCAAGGGCATTCTTAGTTATTTTTATTTTTCTTCTTATCCATGTAGTTTCTAGTGACCATGCCCATATGATGCTATTAACATCAATGGACACATTTTCTTCCAAATAAATAACCCATTGTTGTTTTTTATTTAAACTTGTACACGGATCTTTTCTAACCTTTGATGTTCTAGTTGGCTTCCACCATTTAACTCTACTTTGTAAAAATCAATAGCAACATCTATATCTTGATGAAAAATTCCCTTTTCCCTACCAACCCATATCAAACAATCTTGATGTAATGATTTTTACATTAGCATTTGTCCCTCTACAACCTCATCCTTTAGAGAGAATGGATATCTAGGTTTGTTACATAGAGTTCCAACATAGAAATCCTCAATTGTAAGGACATTTTCCCTCAATTATGATTCATTAACATCATGATAGGACTTTATAGGATCACTATTTCTTATTTTTTGCACTACGGATGGAGTAAAAATAGTTTTTAAGTGCTCAATTCTCTTAAAGGTAGTTCCCAAATATTTAAATATAATATCCCAATAAATTATCTTGGGATGCCAATATTGTTCTTCTCCCTTGCCTCTTTCTTTCAAAAATAAATGTGTTTCTAATCCTTTTTTTTCATCTATATCAAAAGGTTTCCTCACATGTGGATTTAACAATTGAGGCTTCCCCATCGGTAAGTTTGCATATCCATTAGGAAAATAACACCACATATTAATAGGAGGTAACCATTTTTTGTATCGAAGAAAAGATTTGTATTGCATAATTGGCCTATCATTAATGAACCAAAATTTGAAGAATCGACATCCTTTGATACCACTAATCTTAGAGTTCCCATCCAAAAGGTTTGGTTCCACACACATTTTGAAGAAAAAAAATCATCAATTAAATATTGGACATGGGAATAATGATCATCATAAGTGTTCATAATCTCTATAAATAAAAATATGTTTTTCATTAATTTAGTTGATAACCTCCCATAAGTTCCATATATGTCTTCATGTGTGTGTCCCATGGGAAGAATCTTACTTTAATAATGTCAAACACCGTCCTTGATTTTAAAAGGGATAAAAATGAAAACACATAGAGATATTTTTTATTTATTGCATAATTATCCATTTTCAACAATAATATTAGTGGTAGTTCTCTAATTGACCCACAAAAGTTTGTATTATCAAAATTTATCTCATGTTCTTACATACCATCTTACCTATGGATTAAACATTTTTCATAGGACTTAGATTGTAATAGAATTCGATGCAATGGGTTCTTCAAGTTCACCTTTTGTAAAACAAATCCCCTTATCAATCCACCATTAACTCTTCAATATCCTTTAGAAATTTAGGAAATGAATTCAAAGCAAAATTTGAAACCATATCCAAAAAGGAAAAACTAAAGTGGCCAAAGCCACCAATTATGCATCCACATATAAGAATACTGGTCAAATAAATGGGAAGATTTAACATTGCAAATAGTTTTTTCCTTCTTACCCAACCTTGGTGTATAATCCTTTGACTTATCCATACTGTCATGAACAACACTCAGTTGCTTGGAATATTTTTAAAATATAATCCATGGTCATAATGCGTATGGTGACAACTTGCAATATAATTATTATGGGTTGTTTGAACTGATCACAACTATTGTACTTTGATCGGGTTAGTGGCCGAACATTGATGGAATATATTCACTCTTTCTTCTATAAAATTAGTGTTTTTATTTTGGTTAATTCGTCTCGTTGAACTTCAAAATTATTAATGATTTCAATATTTAAGAATGAACCTATATTGAAATACACCATTTTTTTATTATCCAAGATACAAGGTTTCGAAGTTGTAACTTTAAAAAGTAAGTGTCAAAAGAAAAAATTAATTCCTTCATGGTCACACCAAATGAGAAAGATCCCAAAAGATTCCCTTCAATGGAGTCCTTTGCATCCACATTTGACATAATATCTATGTAAATGTAATCCCCATGATGTGAACATTTGTGTAACAACCAAAATTTTGTAAGAAGATAATAAAACTTAGATTCATAAGTTATAGAATATTTTTATCTTGACTATTTGAATCAACACCAGTTCTCTCCTTCAACTCAACATGTTATAGATAAAATTTCAAGTCAACTTGTTATAGATAAAATTCAATGTGTTTTAAAATATATGATTCATCCCATTCAATATAATAACCTTTTTCTTATAACAATGTATCTACACCTCTTGATGCATGCAGCAATTGAATATCTCCATTAAAAACTTTAGTAACATTTTAAAAAGATCCATGGTTGTGTAACAAACCTCCTACGTTACGAAGACACACCCCATATAACAAGTGGAGATTTTTTCTTTTTCTTAGAAGTGTGTGCGTGTGTGTACAAGGGAAATAAACACATTCGACTCTACGTCACCACCCAATGACTAAAAAGACGCAACAACGATGAACACAAGAAGACGACATAGGGCGCACAACAAGTAACTTCATGCATTCACGACGCTCAAACGACAACAAGTAAGACTGACTACCCATCCATCCTACCCTGCAGTGGTTAGGACCTCCAAGACACATAAGCAATGCTCAAGCCCAGGTTCCCATCGATTTTAACCATTTAAGGTCTCAGGGTTGGCGACCGTTCTGAGGAACATGGAGGTGTCTACGTCCCACCCAACACAAGCAGACCAAGCAATAAAATATATATATACAAGAGACAACAATAGTTAAGGGTCAACCACGTCCTCTACGATGCGCAAGTCAATTAAGGGTAAATTCAATTAATAGCAACATCCCCATTTACTAATCCATAATGACTTATTGCACTTAGTTCAAGATGCTATAATTCTGTGCCAACAATCCATCAGTATTAACAACATTAACCTAAATTGCATCCATATTACATTTTAATACAGTAACTCTACAATTAAATTATTAATCTCCTTCCAACTTGTATGCTACCAATACCATAAAATTTCGGTAACATTACCACACAACATCACATTTTATACTTTCATAACCTTGCCATAGAATATCTATCACCTTATTTATGGTATGTTATCAAAACAAAATTTTACGAAGATTTACGATAAAACCATATTAATAGTGCATTTTATATTGTCATAATTCTTGCCAATAAAATAACATTATACTTACATTACAGTAGCATCACACATCCATATTTAAACCGATAATATAACATAGTTAAGTGTCCCGCAAACAACATATTCAATGAACTTACCCTTATGCATATTACAATAATGTAACATTACCATACCAACTTTTACCTTTACTATGCCACTATAAGTTATCAAGAATCAATAAAGTTCCATAACCGTGCAACAATAACCCATTCCATACACTCAGGACTGCACTAATTTTTGCAAATAAATTAAAGTTAAGATTACATTTAAGCTATTTCACACTACCCTTACATTCAAGCATCCCTCTTACGCATTCCAATACAATTACAACCTAAGGATTCATTTACCTAAACATCAATCCTATCTGAAAACTAGTCTGAGCTGATGGATAATTACCCTCTATGATTTTCCAGTCAATGCTATCTATCGACACCAACCAAGATCAGAAACCAAATGATAAAGGATATAACACATAGATTAGAATCATCCTGGCATGTGATCCGGCACTATGCCATCAGATGTTGCCATTCGGTCGTGCATCCCATTCTGAAATCCACGCTTCTAACAGCGGGTCAGCGTGCATCTCAGGGCAACCATTAAGGTGAATATTTAAGGAAAGGGATAGAAGCAGTCGATTTTTAGGGTCTCTATCTGTCAGAAAAATTAAGCAAAAGGTCAGCCATAATAGAATCCAGAGTTTGCACAGGAGGAAAAACGTGAGGTTGTAGGGATTCCGTTGATCGAAATGCCCCAAGGAGAAAGGTGGGGGGGGTCCCGGTGTGGTTTGTGAAGTAAGGGAGGTGCGTTACAACCATGAGCACAACTGGTGTGAGAGCCGCTTTCATTCCAAAATAAAATATAGGGATGTTAGGGAGGGAGCGCGAATAGCTGGAGAAGGGGGTAGGAAGATTGTTGGGTTAAATCGCTGCCCCTACTGGACTGCCATCCCAACAAATTTTTTTTTTTCCCAAGAACAAGGCCATGCACCACCATTGAAGTTGGGCATGAGGACAAGGGGACAAGAGTGAAAAGGAAAATGAAAAGGGGTCATTGTTGTCCAAAATATGGCACGGGAAAAGCTCACCATGATTGAAAGCTCACAAAGGAATTGGTCAGGAGAGTCTCTGTCCAACCACAAGTAGTTAAATTTAAGTAGAAGGGAAACGATTAGCGCGGCGAACGGTTTCTCTACGAAAGGGTAAGGTTTGATTGCTGAGAGGAACTATTGTCACTAAGCATAGTCCAACTACTACTACTAGGGTGTGGCTAGGAATGAAGGCGGTTTTCACATTTCGGTAGACTGTTGTAAAGGAGAGGTTCTGGATTATAACTAGAACCGTAGCCGTAAGGGAGGAGGCCATCGTCATGGCAATCTACATGGTTTGAAAGAGAAGTGTCCCAGGGTAACTTGCCCGGCATGAAGGTCGATAAAAAAAAAGGGGGACTAGTTGTAGGATATGGGAAGGGCATCAACGCTAGATCTAAAAACCAAAACTACACCATGTAAAAAAAAAAAAAATCTTTTTTTTATACACAAAAATCATAAATATAAGGGTTTCATTTCAAATTTAAAAAGATTCATTATATAAACATTCACCATAGAATTATGAAACTAAAGTGCATGGAAGATGGCTTAATCCAATAATGCCTTACATACAAGTGGTTTCAATCTATTCGGACATATGCTTCGGGAATTGTAGCGAACAACCCGTTTAGTTATTTTTTTTAAATCAAGCATCCAAGAGGCAACATAATCGTGCGCGCCCAGACAGTTATGGAGGAAGGTGAATACGACTACTATGTTCTCTCTACCAAGGACTCATATATGATAGATCAGTCTTAGAAATTTAAACTAGAACTCTAGGATTTGATTTAAACACGTGACAACACAGTCTTGAAATTCAGGCATACAGTTCTAGTCATGAGAAATTTCAGACACACAATATCTGGAGAGTGCTCGGACATATAAATTTAATCCTACTAGAGTAGGTTAGAGGGACGGGATTCCTTGCATGATGAAACCATTATGACCACTAACAACACACCTACAGATTAAATCATACAACCTACTCAGTCTATCATTCAACCAAGTAAGAAAACCATACCTTAGCCTATTCGTCTGCTACGGGTGTCGTCTCCGCGCTCCTTTCTGCTCCCGCTCGCCGACTGTCGAGACTACATCGGTACCTCCTAGCCAATCGCTAGGGGTAATTTTCTTCCCCCTTAGCCCCCCTGAGCTACAAGGGGGCCACACACTATCCCGATGGTATGTCTATCTTCCTAGCTCACCTTGCCAGGCCGAGCTACCACTCCAATCCAAGCTGAGAAAATCCCAACTCCCCACAAGTAATCAGTCAAGTCACAATTCTGGCAGCGTAACGTTATGCTAATAGACGATCCCTTTCTTCCTCATCTTCCCTTTCTTTTATAGAGTTTTTAGAACCTCCAACTTTCCCTAAATCTCTTTTTAAATTAAGTTTTAATGAAATCTTCTAAAATTTCCCCATCGTACAAGTGTCAATCATCTCCCACTCTCCTCCAAATTTATTTTCTTTAATTTATTAATTGTCTCATTTCCCTCACCCACCTAGAGTTGCTCCTAAATTTTCTCCTAGGTGTTCCTAGATCCCCTTACATGTTTTAAATACTTTCCCTAAAAATGATGTTGCTAATTTAGCTCAAAATAGAAGGTTCTTTATTGTCGATTCCTTACTATGTTGACCTTGCTTTTTACCCTAAGTCCCCTTCTTTCATTTATTATGTTTCCTCCATCCCTTAGTTTCCTAACTTTTATTTTCCCCTCCTTCCCCTTCTTATTAGAGCCAAAATGGCAGTTGCGCTTTTTAATCTCTTACCCTTTTTATTAATTTAATATCTTTTTTTTTTATACTTCCACATGTTAAGAATTAAACTCTTCTTTACCATTTTTTTTCTTAAATCCACTGATTTTATTAAATTCTTACTTTCTTCATTTTACCCCAATTATTTTATGAAGACCAAAATCATTACTTAAGTGTTTTTTTTTTGTTTAAAATTTTATTTTTTATTTTTATAGGGTCTTTTGATAAGGTTAAATAAAGTTTTACCCTATGGAAGTTTTAGACTTAGGACTTAGATTCTGAACTGGGTGACAATTATTTAGGGAAGTTGTTTTAAGAATTTCTTAATGTGTTAAATGTCTTAGCGACATCTAGGTTTGTTCCTTCATCAAAATCAATGTGATGTGCCCTTCAGGATGCACGACATGCTCCAAGGGTGCCATTCGCCTCATTCGTTTCTTTTGCACGACATGCCCCTCAGGATGCACCACGTGCTCCAAGGGTGCCACTCGCTTCTTGTGTTTCTTTTGCGTGACGTGCCCTTCAAGATGCACCACGTGCTCCAATGGTGCCACTCGCTTCTTTTGTTTCTTTTGCGTGACGTGCCCTTCATCATGCACCACGTGCTCCAAGGGTGCCACTCGCTTCTTGTGTTTCTTTTGTGTGACGTGCCCTTCAGGATGCACCATGTTCTCCAAGGGTGGCATTTGCCAACTTGACTAATTGGTAGACATCAATAACCTCTAGAGTCAACACTCCTCCAGGTGAACTTGTGAGAGACTAAGGGCTCTAAGTAATAAGGCCCCCACCTTATTGTGCACCCCTTAGAATCATCTGAGTGACTGTCACAGTCTACCCTCACGGCATCGTGGATCCTTTCGAACTAGGTAATCGTTAACCTACAGTTTGAGCCATGCCGGGAGTTCTAGTAGGTTGAGGTAGGGATGTTGTCCACACCTCTCCCTCAACCTATATGGTAATTGTGTGTGGCCCATTTACTCCATATGTGAGTCTGGTCGGCAAGCTATCGTCAACCTACATCATCAACAAGCATGTCAGAACATGTCCACATCATATCATCAAATCAATGAAATATCACAGTAAATAAATCAACCCAAATAGCACACTCCCTGACTCAATCCGGAGTCCAAGGGGTTCCATCGATGCCTCTACATCCTCAAGGTACAAAACCCTACACAGTCAATAAAACTCAGTCAATAACACCTGCCTAAGTCAAAGCAATAAATATCCTCTCATTTGTCATAACACATCATAATCAAGGAAAAGAGTTTTAATATCATAATAGTCCAGATCACTTGCGACCAAGTGTCCTGAAAGAATAATTTTTCTCAGTGCACCAGAGTGGGATGTTACATACACCCCCTCTTGATCTAAACTTTGTCCCGAAGTTTCATAGTATAAATTCCAAAGTAAATGTATCACCATATCGTAAGTCTATCTATCAAACAAAAATGGAAACTACTAGCGCATATCATATGCGTCCTCCCAGGTCGCCGACTGTGGACTATAACTGTCCCACTAGACCTTGACCTGATCTACCGTTCAATGTCGTAGTTGTCGAACATGATGATCTAAGATGCGAACCGAATCAGCCATGAGCAGTCCCTTGTCCGATACCTGCAAGGAAATCATGTCAATCACATGTGTAGGATCACTAATATAATGTATCAAAAAAGATACATGAAAAACATCATGTATATGCCTCAAAGAATTAGGCAAGGCTAGTCTATAGGCCACGGGCCCCTTTCTCTCCACAATCTTGAAAGGCCCCACGAACCTAGGAGATAGCTTAGCTCCCTTTCCAAACTTGATTGAACCCTTATGTGGTTTAACCTGCAAGAAGACTCGATCGCTGACCTCATAACTACGGTCGACTCAGTGCGCATCGGCATAACTCTTCTATCGATCCTGCGCTTCTTTAATCCTTTGCCTTATGGTTTGCATTTGCTCTTCCATTTCTTGGATCGCTTCTGGCCCCACCAGGACCCTATCCTCAATTCGATCCCAACTCAAGGGCGTCTGGCACGGTTACCTGTAATGAAACTTGAAAGGCGCCATCTTAATGGTGCTCTGGTAACTGTTGTTGTAAGCGAACTCTACTAGTGGCAAGAATTCCTCCCAATGCTTTTGTTGGTCCATCACATACATGCACAACATGTCTTCCAAGGTTTGGTTCGTTTGTTCGGTCTGTTTGTCAGTCTCTGGATGATACGTAGTACTAAAATTAAGTTGGGTTCCCAAGGCCTCTTGGAAACTCGTCCAAAATCATCCAGTAAACACCAATCCTCGATCAGATATAATCTTCTTAGGCACGCCATGCAACCTCACAATCTTACTGATGAAAACTCTCACTATGTAAGGTGCCTGATACGTCATACACACAGGGATAAAGTGAGAACTCTTCGTCAGAGTGTCTACTACTACAAAAATTGAGTCGTGTCTCCTTGCCGTCAGTGGCAATCCAACAATAAAATCCATTGAAATGACTTCCCATTTCGATTCTGGAATGGCATGTGGTTGTAGTAATCCTGTTGGGTGTCTATGTTCAACCTTTACATGCTGGCACTCCATACATCTAGCCATGTAGTTAACTATGTCGGCCTTCATTCCTTTCCAGAAGAATAAGGATTTAAGGTCTGCCCTCATCTTTGTGACTCTCAGGTGAGCCATGTAAGCTGCTCTATGAGCCTCGCTCAGGATCAACATCCTCAATTCATCGTTTGGAAGCACGTAAAACCGACTTCTAAACCTCAATAACCCATCACTATCAAATGAAAATCCCTCGTATCATGGTACCATCATGGTGTTTTGTTCGATAAAACCCTTGACCTCTTTGTACCGATCATCATCACGCTGTAAGGTGAGAATCTTCTCATGTAGATTCGTCTGAAGAGGCAACACCGAAAAGATGCGTGGCCTCCGACTCAAAGCATTTGCTACTCGGTTCACTATTCCCTTTATGTAAGTAATCTCAAAGTCGTACTCGCTAAGAAATTTTGACCAACGTTGTTGTCGTGCGTTCAAGTCACTTTGTGTAAAAATGTGTTGTAGTCCACAATGATCAGTATTTAATTCAAATTTTCGTCCAACAAGGTAGTGTCTCCAAACCTTCAAGGCATATACGATGGCTAATAACTCCAAATCATGTGTCGCGTAGTTGTCTTCATGCCTTCTCAGTTTCCTCAAAATGTAAGCAATCACTCATCCATCTTGCATCAAGACTCTGCCTAAACCTTCCTTGGATGTGTTAGTGCATACCAAGAATTTTTCATCCATGTTAGGGACCTTTAGTATTGGTACCATTTTCAACAACTCCTTAAGCCTCCAAAATGCTTCCTCACATTTCTCGGTCCAAACAAACTTCTTTTTTTTCTTCTGCAATTCCGTGATCAGATTTGCTATCTTTGAGAATCCCTTGACAAACTGTCGATAGTACCCTGCTAAGCCCATAAAGATACGCACCTCTGTAATATTCGTTGGCACAAGCCATTCCATAATAGCCTCAACCTTTGTTGGATCCACGACGATACCTTCGTCGGAGATTACATGCCCTAAGTAGTGAATACTCGATTGATAAAAAGAGCATTTGGACAACTTCTTGTACAATTTGTGCTCTTGCAGACACTGTAGTACGAAGCACAAGTGCTCTTCATGCTCCTCCATCATCCGAGAGTAGATCAAAATATTGTCAATGAATACTTGGACGAACTTGTCCAAGTATTCACAGAACACCCCATTCATCAAACTCATAAATACCCATGGGGCATTTGTCAGTCCAAATGGTAAAACAGTAAACTCATAATGTCCAAATCGCGTCTTAAAAGAAGTATTAGGGACTTCATCCTCCTTGATCCGTAACTAGTGATACCCTGATCACAAATTGATCTTGGAGAACACCATCGCACCCTTCATTTGATTGAACATATCATCAATTCTTGGTAAGAGATATTGATTCTTGATCGTAGCCTTGTTCAGTTGACGGTAGTCAATGCAAAGCCTCCACGATCCATCCTTCTTCTGAATGAAAATAATAGGTGCACCCCATGGTGACACACTAGGATGTATGAGTCCAAGGTCCAACAACTCCTTCAGTTACATTTTCAACTCTTGCAACTCCGGGGTCGACATATGATACAACATTCTTGATATTGGATTAGTCCCCGGTTTCAGTTCTATGGTTAACTCCAATTATCTTTTCGGCGGCATCCTGGGTAACTCCTCTGGAAATACGTTCACAAACTCCTTCACCACCGGAAGCTATTCTAGACCTTCCACTACTCCCTTTTCATTTAGCGCAAGGATCACATAAAGCTTTCACCCCTTAAACATACTCTTATGTAACTGTAAGGAAGAGATGAATCTCAAGGAAACTCCCTAGTTCCATCCTACAATCACATGTCTCTGTCCTTCGTCATCAACCAAGCTCAACCATTTCATATTACAGTTGAGTGTCACCTCATGCGATTCCAACCAATCCATACCAACCACGACATCATAAGATCCTAAGATTGTGACGTACATGTTGACCCTCATGACAAACTCTCCCAAGTTAATGGCATAGCCCATAACTTTTCCTCCAACCTTCTACTTGGCTCCCGACGTCATCTCTATGAAGCTAAACTCATTCTGATCGACTTCCTTTACTTTAATCATTTTTAGTGTTGCTCCAGAAATGAAACTCTTAGTAGCACCAAGATCTATCAAAACACTAAGGGTCTGGTCAGCGACAGTACCTATCATCTCAAGCACAGTCGATTGATGCTCTACCTGGTGGTTATTCACCACTGCATGAATCTGATGGGACTTTCCCATATCTCCCATCATAGTGGGTCCAGCTAATCTAGAAACTCTCGTCCTCTCCACAGGACATTTGCGCTGGTAGTGTGGCTCCCCACACGTCCAACAACCCTTCTTCAGCCCAGTAGTCCTGGTACCCGAAGTAGGAGATGACGGCCCACTGGCCTCGAACCCTGGTCTATTCTACTGAACAGGCCTAAACTATTGCTGCTATGGGCGATGCTGCTACTGATGTTGTGGTCCCCGATAAGGTGTCCACTGTTGAGGCGACAGTCGCCTGGGTGCAGTGAAAGTGGATCCCCTCTGGAAGACACGATATCCTGGTGTATGTCTTCCTGGTGCCTGATGCTGCAGTGTTCCAGATGAACCCTTCCCTGCTGGTCTCGCTGGAGCCCTGGTCTGACCCCCACTGATAAGCTCCTCCTCTGCTATGAGGGCCTTCTGGATGACATCATGCAAGGTTTGAGGCATCAAAATCCTAACCTTTGCATGCAGGCTGTCGTTAAGGCCAAACACGAAACGGTTGACCTTAATTTTTTCTGTGTTAAGGTGCAGAGCATACCAGAGCAGCTCCATAAAATGTGCCTCGTACTCCGACACTGTACAAACTCCGTGTCATAATGCGTTGACCTCATTGAGATAATTCTCAATGAATTCCTTTGAAAGATACCTCTCTCAGAACCGTTCCTCGAACAGTTCCCATGAGACATCTTCAACGACCATGTTCAGCTATAGTAGGAGCATCTTCCACCATAGAAGAGCACTCCCCTTAAGTTGAAAGACTGCCATGCGGAACTTCATGTGTTAATTTTTTCAAAATCCCAACCCAGTTTCAGTCTCGCTGATTTTTCAGTCAAATTTAAATGCCAAACTCAGTTATAACACTGTTTCAGCATATGTTATAGCCTTTTGTTTCAACATATAGTCACAACGGTGTTTCAGAATATGACTCTGCACTATGTTTCAGCATATACTACAGCCTGGTGTTTCAGCATATAATCACAGCGGTGTTTTAGCATAAGACGCAGCACTGTGTTTCAGCATATACTAAAGCCTGGTGTTTCAGCATATACTCACAACGATGTTTTATCATATGACCTAGCACTGTGTTTCAGCATATACTACAGCCTGGTGTTTCAGCATATACTACAGCCTGGTGTTTCAGCATATACTACAGCCTAGTGTTTCAGCATATGCTACAACCTTGTGTTTCAGCATATAAAAACTTAACATAAAATAAATTTCAGAACTGAAACATGAGGATTCTGAACATCATTTTCAACGCAGAAATAAAATATCAGCAATATGCAAAACTCAGAAAATATAGACACAAAGATATTCGGTCTAACTTCAACCCTAGAAAAACCCACAAGGGGAAAACCAGTTAGAGAGGGCTTTGTATTATTTATGAGCTTTTGAGAAATTCTTTTACAACATATTCATCTTCAGATATTTACACAAACTTATCTGGACATTCCTGTAGC
>CBVK0100306937.1:0-13604 GCA_900067695.1 Picea abies
ATGTGCGAGTAGGTGTCTGGGGTCTACTGCCTACCCCCGAGTTCCCCTCTGTTGCATGTGGGGCTTGTGTGCCCTGAATGCCCACCATATCCAATCTATCAGCCACCTTAGCCAAGGACTGAGACATGTTTCGTTGACTAGCTAACATATCACTGATAACCTGCATGAAGGCTGCCTCTGGTTCCATGGGGGCCTTACCATTGCCCTCTGGTCGTTCATATTTGTCTCCTAGCATCCTCTCTGCCTTCTAGGTCACCCGTTGAACTCATCAACTTTAGTCACAGGCTGGCAGGGCTAAAGCTCTGATACCACTGAAATATCCCTGATCCAGTTGATCAAGATATTTGCTACGGTTCTAAGGCTCTAGTGTGTCGATCTGATACACTGGGGGTTTTTGGATGCGTTTTAGTTGTGTGTTCTTCGGTTATTGTGGTTGCATGTTGGTTATTGCGGTTGCATGTGGGTTATTACATGTGCATGTTGCATATTCAATGTTTAACAATCATAAAAGAGTGCATGCAAGAGTATAGAATGTCAACTGCTCAATATCATGAATAATAAAGGTTCAAGCATGGAAATACAATAGCCTACTAGAAATATAGAATCTAGACGTCAGTAAGATCTCATGAATCTGTACTGGAATACAATAGAATAACAAAAAATACTCGTGATCATATGAAGATAGCAGATCTGATGCATGCACGGATAAATAGGCAAAAATGAGCTATCCCGGAGAAATACGATAACCGCTACCAGCTGGAAAACCCGATCTGAAGAACCCACTGTCAGAATGTGCTCGGAACTGCTCCAATAGATGTGCCCTGGTCTCTATACTGGAATAGATGTCTGTCGAAACTCGAATCGGACCTCTACGGCACCGGATCACTGGGTCCCATATCATAATGTGAACTGCAATGCCCTATGGAATATAGTTCTGTAACATATCAACACCATGAGTCTCCTACAAATAACACATGGCCTCAACCTGAAATGGGTCTATCCTATTAGACCATACCAAACTCAACATGGCCCCCACCGACTGAACATGTTGCTGCCATAGTGAGGTACTACAAGACCTCAACGAATCACCAGCCAGTGACGTGCTCTCCCTAATACTGAAACTCAATGGGAAAGAAAAGTGACTTCCCCCTGCAAACGTCCGCTCATCTCCATCAGTCAATGAAATGCCTAGCCCTGTAATCCCAAGGTCCCATGCTAGTCTCTGACATGTGTTAGCTCCCAAAATGAAACCGTCCTTTTGGTCGAGTTTTGTGGTGGATAGCATGGCTATTGGTAGTTTCCTCAATTCATTTTTTATTTTTATAGCTGCAAAACTTAGGTTTTGGTTTTTGTCTTAGACAATAATATGACCCATAAAAGTCTTCTTTTCAAAATTTTCATAATTCACTTTCAACAGCTAACGTGTGTCCAAAAGTTGAGTGTTAGCTGGGGAAAGTGGCGACTTTCAGTAGCTAAGGAGCGCCTCTCATAGGTCTATGCACTGTTGAAAGTGGTGAATTCCAAAATATCCAAGAAGCAGTGTCGTGGGTCATGCACTGGGGAAAGTGGCGAACTTTCCACAGCTACGGAGCAGTTCTTTCAAGGTCGTGCACTGATGAAAGTGGAGACTTTCCACAACTACGGAGCAGTTCTTTCAAGGTCGTGCGCTGATGAAAGTGGAGACTTTCCACAGCTACGGAGCATTTCTTTCAAGGTCATGCGCTAATGAAAGTGGAGACTTTCCACAGCTATGGAGCAGTTCTTTCAAGGTCGTGCGCTGATGAAAGTGGAGACTTTCCACGGCTACGGAGAAGTTCTTTCAAGGTCGTGCGCTGATGAAAGTAGAGACTTTCCGCAACTAATGGGGGTTTTCCACAGGACCTTGCGCTGGTGAAAATGGTAAATATCAACAGCTAAGGGGCATTTTCCACAGGCCATTGGCTGAAGAAAGTGGGAATCACATGCGTGATATCCACATCTAAAGGAAAATGATGATATGACCATCCCACGTCAGGCAAATCCAATTCAAGTCAAAATAGGATTGCGATGAGGATCTTATTCAGTGACGCATGTTGCACATTCATGGCGCCGGAAATGGTAATTTCGAATTCAACAACGCAGGAACAGAGGCTGTACTGTCGGGCTGACAACATCAAATCAGATCATTGCTTCCATATCACACATTGTTCATGAAGGTTTGTTAAAGTTTCAAATGTTAAAAAATAGAGCTGACTCCCAAGTGCTTTCAACAGCGCAAGACCCCGGCCCAATAGCATATCACAGTGTTTGGTGTGCATAACCGTTTGGGGTTTTGAATTGCAAATGGAAAGAATGATGCTTAAAATTGCAGGGCACTTTTCAATCCCTTCCCAAGATCCAAATGAAGATCTGAAAACACCATTGTAAAGATTAGATTCTCTAGATGTCTATTGACTATTCAGACATGAAAAACGGATTTTCTATGACTGAGAAATTTGATTTTGAAAAAAGTTGCGCTTTCACCAGCGTAGAAGGCATAATTATGACTAGTTAGATGTTGAAAGTGTCGCCTTTCAACAGCTAAGGAGCGTTTTTCACGGGCTATGTGCTGTTGAAAGCCTATCACGGCCAGAATGTTACGATTTTCACCCAGATCGTAATTTTTTGCATGAGAATGAATTGAAAGCTCTTCTAAGGATTTATTAATGAATTATCAAATCTATTTAATCAGCCACTTTTGGAAAATGAAGAGACAAAAAGGTGTACAAATGTCATTTACCATCTTTAAAAGAGGCAGAATTTCAGGGTTTTGGGAGCCACATCACATAATTCGAATTTCAGAGAGCCTTGGGAGGCTGAGCTACACATCATCAGATTTCAACCATATTTTGAGGGCCAGCAGATAAAGATTTACTTTATTTGAGGATCTATTCCTATTTTTTGTTTACTATTTATGGAAATTCAGATCCATAGTTTTAGGATCTAATAACTGAATTGTTAAGCTATAAAGCTACAGAAGGAAGATGAATGAGAGGGTTCAGTTTTGGATACAGAAATTCTCTATTGTACACAGGCTTTTGATGCTAATACTAAATCACAGGTTCCTTTCTATTTTGATGTCAGTTTTCCACATTCCTTCTATATTGTTATCTATGTTGTCAAGCCTAAAATGCCTGTCATCTTATTATTTGGCTCATAACCTGATAATTATTTTCTTCATTGTTAATTAGACCCTACTTTGTACTGGTTTATTAGCAATCTATTCTTCATCCACCTTAAAGTTATTTGTTGATTATCAATCTTAGAGAGCACTGGTTCATTTGTTTACCATCTTGATTGTCTGAATACCATGTTTGAATTGAGTTATCTTACTGGTCCATCTACACAAAATACAAAAACATTTTTACTTGAAGTTACCAAGCACCTTTGGTCTACAACCACAAAGGGTTTCTTGGAGTGATAACAAAATGGCGCCGTTGCCGGGGAACGAAGGATGAAGCAAGCTTCCCTGAGAGACAACACAACTTCACCTTTTGATGATAGACAAAGGTTGAGCATTATATTGGTTGTAAAACATCTATCTGGCGACTCCACGTTCAAAGACTCCAATGGGGAGGATCCTGTTGATTAAAGATGAAGAGGCTCAAATCAAAATCCAGGTATCAGTTCATTGATTTGCTTCATGAACTATTGTTGTTCTTTATTACCTCTTTCATTCTTTTCCATTCACGTGTAAAGAGAATTATTTTCTGTTTTGTATATTCAGAGAATCATCATCCTTCTTGTATATATTCGCCTTTAGAAGAGGAAATCCTTCAACCCTGCATTGTAGATGTAGATTATGTGGCTTTACCTCAGCCCATTCACAAAGATGACCATTGTATTTCTTTTTCCTTAGAATCTGATCAACCATGTGACCTTGAAAAGATAGAAATTGTTTCAGATCCCGTCCAGATCTCAGCCCCTCTTGTCATAATTTTTGAACCTTGTCATGAACTCGTTAACTCTCATGATCAGCCCACAACTTTTCAAGTTAAGATCCGGATGAAGATGTTCAAACCTTTAAAGCTGCCCCTTCTTCTTCATTCTTATCCTAATGACGGTTATGAGTATCTCCCTTGTTTTTCTGGAGAGAATCAAGCTTCAGCTGAGAGACACGTGGAATCCTTTTTGGATTTTGTTGATCGTTTTCAGCTTGCTCATGAAGATGTGATCATGAGATTTTTTTCAAAGTCTCTGATCAAAGATGTTGCTGCATGGTTTAAAAGTCTGAGCGTTGATTCGATTGGCTCTTGGACCGAATTCTCTAATGTTTTTCTGAAGTATTGGGGAAAGTACAAAACTTTAGATTCCTACCTTGTTGATTTCTATGCTTTGAAATGAGAGCAGGATGAAGCCCTCCCTGTTTTTAACAGAAGGTTTTATCATGCCTATCATGACATGCCTTTGGAGGTCAGGACTACAAAGACAGCTTCCATGATATATTATGTCATGGGTCTTCATTCAGATCTTGTCCTTCTTCTACTAGAACGGAAGTCTTCATCCATGACCCAGTTGTTTGAAGATGCTCAAGAAGTAGAAGAGAACATTTGCGCTTCTCGAAGGATCCGAGGTCGAGATTTCTTTGAAAATCTACAAGCACATGAGCAAGTAGAATGTCATTTTACCTCAGATTTTGAGCAGGAGAATAATGAGGTTGGAACATTTTTAGAACAGCAGCAAGTCTGTGACCTCTTTTTAGATTCGGATCTGAATTTTCCAACAATTTCAGAGAACTCAAGAGACGGGTATGAATCTAAAGTTTATGATCAATTTGCAAATCAGAATGCATCTATGATAACCAATGATTGCATTGAAAACTACATGTTCCTAGTTTATCATAATCCTTGTCATTTAAACATTGCTCTATCATCATCCGCTAAGGACTGTTCTGAAGCAAACAGTAAGTTTGAAGCAGATTTGGATCAGCAGCTTGAGGATGAGTATATTTCAGATTCAGAATCAGATTTTTTAGTATGTGTAGTGTATTCCAGAGATAGGTATGAGTTTAAATTTCATGACCAGTTTGCAAATCAAGAAGAGCCTATGGTAACTGATAATTATATTGAAAACTACATGTTTTCAGTTGATCCAAATTCATATGATGTAAAACCTGTTCTATCATCATCTTTTGTACATTTGTCTGAAGAGGAAGTTACAATCATTGATGATCAATCACTGATCTCAAACGGACAAGAAGATGATCAGTCCTCTTATAGAGAAACAATCGTGTTTGAGAAAGAGGTTACCATGGACATGTAGCTTTTTCCCGAGAAGCAGCATGATTCTTATTTTCTTTTCAAGGATTCAGTATCAGTTTTCATGGATCTATACTTATCAAAGAACCTGAAAATTTCAGATTTTCTTAGCTTGCCAGTGTTTCTGAGTAAGTATGATTTCCTGAAAAGCTCCTTGTCACTGTGGTTGCATGTTAAACATCATTTGATGATCAGTAGTAAAGACAAGATTTCTTCAGTGTTCAAATTGCTTGGATGGCTACTATGGAAATCAGCATTCACTTAACAAATGGCAGAGCTGGTTAGTGTAGGAGTAGGCAGAGGAATAAGCTCGCTATACGAGAAAATGAGATCTTTTTCAGTTGTTGATTTTATGAATAAGCAGGATAGGTCACAGACATGTTACAGGCAAGCTACAGTCAGACTACAGGTTTGTTGAAGAACAGTTGCACAGACCAGATGACTCCATGCCCAATGTTAAAGGCTACTGAAACTAATAGGTTCTTGGTCACCTCACAGGGAGATTCCCATCCCAGTTGGAGCCAAATGTTAGCTCCCAAAATGAAACCATCCTTTTGGTCGAGTTTTGTGGTGGATAGCATGGCTATCGGTAGTTTCCTCAATTCATTTTTGAGTTTTATAGCTGCAAAACTTAGGTTTTGGTTTTTGTCTTAGACAGTAATATGACCCATAAAAGTCTTCTTTTCAAAATTTTCATAATTCACTTTCAACAGCTAACATGTGTCCAAAAGTTGAGTGTTAGCTGGGGAAAGTGGCGACTTTCAGCAACTAAGGAGCGCCTCTCATAGGTCTGTGCGCTGTTGAAAGTGGTGAATTCCAAAATACCCAAGAAGCAGTGTCACGAGTCATGCGCTGGGGAAAGTGGCGAACTTTCCACATCTATGGAGCAGTTCTTTCAAGGTCGTGCACTGATGAAAGTGGAGACTTTCCACAGCTACGGAGCAATTCTTTCAAGGTCGTGCGCTGATGAAAGTGGAGACTTTCCATAGCTACGAAGCAGTTCTTTCAAGGTCATGCGCTGATGAAAGTGGAGACTTTCCACAGCTACGGAGCAGTTCTTTCAAGGTCGTGCACTGATGAAAGTGGAGACTTTCCACAGCTACGGAGTAGTTCTTTCAAGGTCGTGCGCTGATGAAAGTAGAGACTTTCCGCAGCTAATGGGGGTTTTCCACAGGACCTTGCGCTGGTGAAAATGGTAAATATCAACAGCTAAGGGGCATTTTCCATGGGTCGTTGGCTGAAGAAAGTGGGAATCACGTGCGTGATATCCACGTCTAAAGGAAAATGATGATATGATCATCCCACATCAGGCAAATCCAAATCATGCACTGATGAAAGTGGGTAATGATGGAAACTCAATTCTGCACGTCAAAATAGGATTGCGATGCAGATCTTATTCAGTGACGCATGTTGCACATTCATGGCACCGGAAATGGTAATTTCGAATTCAGCAATGCAGGAACAGAGGCTGTACTGTCGGGCTGACAACATCAAATCAGATCATTGCTTCCATATCACACATTGTTCATGAAGGTTTGTTAAAGTTTCAAATGTTAAAAAATAGAGTTGACTCCCGAGTGCTTTCAACAGCGCAAGACCTCGGCCCAATAGCATATCACAATGTTTGGTGTGCAGAACCGTTTGGGGTTTTGAATTGCAAATGGAAAGAATGATGATTAAACTTGAAGATAACTTTTCAATCCCTTCCTAAGCTCCAAATGAATATCTGAAAACACCATTGGAAAGCCTAGATTCTCTAGATGTTGATCTACTATTCAGACATGAAAAACAGATTTTCTATGACTGAGAAATTTTATTTTGAAAAAAGATGCACTTTCACCAGTGCAGAAGGCATAATTATGACTAGTTAGCTGTTGAAAGTGTCGCCTTTCAACAGCTAAGGAGTGTCTTTCACGGGCTATGCGTTGTTGAAAGCCTGTCATGGCCAGAATGTTACGATTTTCGCCCAGATCGTAATTTTTTGCATGAGAATGAATTGAAAGCTCTTCTAAGGCTTTATTAATGAATTATCAAATCTATTTAATCAGCCACTTTTGGAAAATGAAGAGAAGAAAAGGTGTACAAATGTCATTTACCATCTTCAAAAGAGGCAGAATTTCAGGGTTTTGGGAGCCACATCACATAATTCGAATTTTAGAGAGCCTTGGGAGGCTGAGCTACACATCATCATATTTCAACCATATTTTGAGGGCCAACAGATAAAAATTTTCTTTATTTGAGGATCTATTCCTATTTTTTGTTTACTATTTCTGGAAATTCAGATCCATAGTTTTAGGATCTAATAACTGAATTGTTAAGCTATAAATCTACAGAAGGAATATGAATGAGAGGGTTCAGTTTTGGACAGAAATTCTCTATTGTACACAGGCTTTTGATGCTAATACTAAATCACAGGTTCCTTTCTATTTCGATGTCAGTTTTCCACATTCCTTCTATATTGTTATCTGTTTTGTCAAGCCTTTAATGACTGTCATCTCATTATTTGGCTCATAACCTGATAATTATTTTCTTCATTGTTAATTAGACCCTACTTTGTACTGGTTTATTAGCAATATGTTCTTCATCCACCTTAAAGTTATTTGCTGATTATCAATCTTAGAGAGCACTGGTTCATTTTTTTACCATCTTGACTGTCTGAATACCATGTTTGAATTGAGTTATCTTATTGATCCATCTACACAAAATACAAAAACATTTTTACTTGAAGTTACCAAGCACCTTTGGTCTACAACCACAAAGGGTTTCTTGGAGTGATAACAACAGGGACCATCATGTTGATGCTGCTCTACTCTGATCATGACTGTCTGCTCAAAGTATCCATACTGGACCCTCCATGCATGGATCCTCATAATATGAAACAAACTATCGACCCAATGGACTCCAGGATCCCATGTCAAATTTGGAAGCTCATCACTTCCAATCCCCACTAATTGTTGATGTGCCCTACTGGTAACTGTCGAAATCTGTCCACCCTCATCCCAATGAGAGTCTGAATATGTAGCAACCTCTGAGTTATCCTCTGTCCCATGGCCTAGGATACTCTCCATCATTCCTAGGAGATCAACTGTCTACCCCTGATGATCCACCCCTATTCTGTTGTATGCAATCAAGACACTCCTTAAAAATAGCCTTGTCCTCAAGGTTTGAGATGTGGAAACTGCTGTAGAATGGTAGTTGGTTCCCAAGTGGCATTTGTTGGAGTCATATCTTTCCACTATACTAGCACTTCCTCGATGGTTCTCTGACGCAGGCAACACTCACACTGGTCCAAAATTGCTTCTGGTTGTAGCCAAATGGATCCTTCTTCAGCTAACTCTGGAAGGTNNNATGGATCCTTCTTCAGCTAACTCTGGAAGGTTGGTTTGAATTTGGCACCTGGTTCCAATCACCTTCTTCAAGCATGAAACATGAAAAACAGGATGTAGCTTCAACTGACTGGGCAGAGCTAACTGATATGCAATTTGTCCCACACACTTGAGAACTATGTAAGGGCCATAAAATTTTGGTTCTAGCTTCTGACAATGCTCGGCCTTGAGGGAAGTTTGCTTATGGTTGCAGTCTCAGAAACACTTGATCCCCTTCTACAAATTGACGTTCAGAGCGACCTTGATCTACTTGTTGCTTCATTCTATTTTGTGCCATGACCAAGTTCTATTTAAGGGTACGAAGGATATCCTCTCGGACTGTAATTGTTTGGTCAACCGCCTGGACCTTGGAGGTACCCGATAAGTATGAGAGAACTGAAGGTGGCTTCTGTCCATATACTGCTTCAAAAGGAGTCATGCGAGTGGCTGTATGGTATGTAGTGTTGTACCACCATTTGGCGAGGGGTAACCATTGAGCCCACTAGTGTTTTTTTTCAGAGGCAAAGCACCTTAGATATGTTTCCAAACACTTGTTGACAACTTCTGTTTGACCATCCGTCTGGGGATGATAAGCTGAGCTGAGATGCAATTGTATGCCTTGTAGCTTAAACAGTTCTTGCCAAAAATTGCTTGTGAAAGTTGGGTCTCGATCAGAAACAATAGAGTGTGGCATGCCATGAAGCTTGAAGACCTGGTCCATGAAAATTTGAGCCACCGTGGATGCAGTAAATGGGTGGTGAAGAGCGCAAAAATGAGCATACTTGGAAAGGCGATCCACTACCACCATTATGAATGATTTATTCCTGGATTTGGGTAAGCCTATAATAAATTCCATAGAGATATCCGTCCAAATAGCAGGGGGAATCGGAAGCAGTTGGAGGGTGCCTGGAGATTTGATTGTTTCTCCCTTGTTGTGTTGACACACCTCACATTCAGCGACAAACTTATGAATGTCCTATTTCATACCATCCCAGAAAAAAGAACGTTTGACTCGGTCATATGTTTTGTTGAACCCTGAGTGCCCCGTTGTGGGTGTAGCATGGATCTCAGAAAGCACCATGGATTTGAGCTTGGATTATTTACTTAAATACACGCGACCTTTGTATCGAAGCTCATCCTGGAGCCAGGAGTACCCTAGGGGAGCTGGAGCCTTATTATGCAGTTGCTGGATTAGATGCAAACTTTTGGGATCTTGAAGCCATTCCTGGCACACAGCTTGGAGCCAATCGGGTACATTGAAGGAAAGAGAAAAAAGGGATCCTTCGTCTTCATATTTTCGGGACAGTGCATCTGCCACGACATTGTCTTTTCCCTTCTTGTAAATGATCTTATAATCATATCCAAAGAGCTTAGTCACCCATTTTTGTTGTTCCTGGGAGGAAATGCGTTGTTCTAGAAAGTACTTGAGGCTTTGATGGTTGGTCTTAATTTGGAAGCGGTTCTCCAAGAGATAAGGACGCCACAACTCAATGGCATGTAGAATCACCAACATTTCTTTTTCATAAATGGTTTTTCCCATATTCCTTTCAGATAGTTGCTTGCTAGTGAAGGCCAATGTTCAACCCTCTTGCATAAGGACAGCACCGATTCCTTTCCCTGAGGCATCACATTCCAACATAAAGGTCTTTGTGAAGTCGGGAAGGGCCAAAAATAGAGTGGTGCACATGGTTGTCTTCAAGGTTTGAAAAGCTTGAGCAGCTGCTGGAGTCCAAGTGAAAGAGTTCTTTTTTAGGAGAGTCGTGAGAGGTGTTGCAATATTTCCGTAGTTCTTAATGAACTTGTGATAATACCTTATGAGGCCCAAAAATCCATGCAATATTTTGAGAGTCTTTGGATGCAGCCAGTCTTGCATAGCTTCAATCTTTTTCGGGTCCACCCTGACGCCATCCTTTCCCACCAGATGACCCAAGTATTCTACTTTTGAGGCACCAAAAGCACATTTGGACTGTTTCAGGAAAAGTTCGTGCTGAGAGAGTAGGCTGAGAACTTGATCCACATGAGTAAGATGGTATGTCCAGGTTTTTCTATAGATGAAGATATCATCAAAGAAAACTAAGACAAAATGACGGAGAAAAGGGTGGAAGACATGGTTCATGAGGCTCTGGAAGGTGGAGGGGGCATTACACAAACCAAAGGGCATGACTAAAAACTCATAGTGGCCCTCATGAGTGTGAAAGGCGGTCTTGGGAATGTCGGCCTCTTTCATATGTATCTGGTGATAGCCCGAGTGAAGATCAAGTTTGGTAAAGAATTAGGCGCCACTCAATTCATCCAGGAGGTCATCAATGACAGGAATAGGAAATTTGTCTTTGATGGTCAGTTGGTTGAGAGCACGAAAGTCAGGACACATTCTCCAAGAACCTTCTTTCTTCAGTACCATGATGACTGGAGAGGAGTAAGGGCTTGTACTAGGATGGATGATGCCGGCAATAAGGAGTTCCTAGACCATTTTTTCAATTTCATTTTTTTGTGCAAAGGGGTGGCGATATGGACGTATATTGGGGGGAAGGCTTCCTAGGACAAGGGGGATGGAGTGATCATGAACACCATGGGAAGGAGGGATTCCTTGAGGAGTGGAAAATGTCGTTTGATGTTTAGAAAGGAGGGCTTGGAGGTCTTGGGGCACTGGGGGTGTCTTTGTGGCTTATATGGCGTGGAGTTGGGCAATGACACCAGAATGACCTTTTTTGAGCAGTTTTTCCATACGATGAGAACTGATGACCTCAGGTGAACCAGCATTGATGCCTTGGAATTTATGTTGGTGGCCACCTTGGTCGAATTGCATGGTTAAGTTCTGAAAATCCATGAGAATGGGACCCAAAGTCCTTAGCCAGTCTGCACCCAACACAATGTCGCAACCACCCATGTCAATAGCAAACATATGGGATTTTAGGTGATAGTAACCGATTTGGAGATGCACATTTTCACAGCGCCCGCCACATTTCATAGAACCACCATTGGAAATCATGATTTGGAAATTGTTGACATCATGGATGTAGCAATGGGTTTCTTGGGCAATGTGGCGATGAATAAAATTGTGGGTCTTGCCACTATCAACCAAAATGATGACCTTTCGATGCTTGATGTAACTAATTAACTTGAGGGTTTGGGGGGTAGAGAAGTCGGTGAGAGCATTGAGGGAAATGATCGGTTCCACTTCGGGAGGGTTTATGTCAATGATTTCTGGTGACTCGGGCACAAGGGGAGTGTCAACATCCTCTTTCGGAATATCCTCAGAGATGGCCATAAAAATCTTTTGTTCCTTACATTTGTGGCATGGGAAATATTTTTCATCACAATTATAACAGAGGCCTTTGAGTTGGCGTTCAGCCATTTCAGCCCTGGTCAATTTTTGGATCTTTAATGGGGCGGAGGGATTATTGGCATTGACTGGTTCAGGGCGAGGGATAAAGGAAGGCTTACGGTTTTTAGAGGAAACAATTTGTTGTGATTCTTTAGCTTTTTTAGTAGCCACCACCCAAGTCGTAGGTCGAGCCATGAGGACATGGGCCCGAATCTCCTCCTTGAGGCCACTTATAAAACACTCTCGAAAGAAAGCATCAGTCATGCCCTCTGTTCGAAAATCCATATGCTCAAATGCAACGATGAAGTCTTCTACTGTGCCTGATTGCTTCAATTTTGTCAAACGGCCCAAATGGTTGGTGTCAGTGTCAAAGCGTTCATAAATCTCAATCACAAATTGGGTCCAAGCAATATACCCTTGACGAGAAGTTTTTCTCCATTGCCAGCGTTCTTGATCTAGATGGAGAACACCATACCAGAGTTTGGCCAAGTCATCTGTAATGTTGTAGAGAGAAAATAATGTTCCATTTGGGTGACCCAACCAGTGGGGTTCAAGCCATCAAATTTGGTTACATCCACTCGCGAAAGGCGTATGTCCCGTTGAAAGTGATGGGGCTGAAAGGAATGGGAATAAGTTTCACCTTCAGTCTTTGTATGTGCATCAAGAAAAGAGTCATCGATAGGGATCTTGAGTTTGGTGCAGAATGATGCAAAGATAGATTCAAGTTGGGTGGTCAATTCATGTTTGACTTTCGCCATTGCGGACTGCACGGCTGCATTTACGGATGCATTTATGGTGGTATTGATGGATGCATCATGAGAGGCAATAGTAGCACTGAGTTGTTGCACTTCTTGTTGGGTCTCGAGGAAACCAGATTGCAAGGTGTTGAAGCAAGACTCTAGTTCTTGGCTATGGGTATGGGCCATGAGGATGGGTGAACTGAAAAGGGAGCGGGCTGGGTCAGAAATTTTTGCAGAAAATGATATGGATGAATGTGATAAGGGAGAAGAGATGAATCTAATGGAATAGGTCTCAAATAATGGTGAAAAAAATTCCAGACTTTTTTTTTTTTTTTAACAGTTGCGGGGTTATACTTTGGTCTAAAGAATGTTGTAGTGTTGAAATCCCCAAATTCTTAACCAGAAGGAAATGTGTGTTTACTTGGCAACCCGAACACAGATGCACGGAAATAGATCTCGCCAGTTTAATTTGTTTATGTTTATGTTTATGTTTATGTTCCCCAAGGGTTAGGTATTCAAGGGTTCTACATACAAGGGTTTAACATGTGTTATAGCTCTCCGATATACGTGCAGGGTCCAACAATAGTACTCGGCCCAATATCTCATGGCACTAACTAAGGAGGATAGACCATACCCTTAGCCGTACTACCCGACTACCAAGGTACTAGAGAGTATCTTCCCGAGTGCTATTCTCGGTGACACTATAGCAGTCTGGCGGTCGATAGGTTTATCTAAAGAGGGCTTCAGGAAATCTAGGTTGATCCGTACACAGGTGTTGTCTGATGCGCTACCACTCGAAGGGGTACCAACAGGGGTTACAAGGGTGACCAACAGATGTGCGCTTAGAACCACTTGTATTTCCTGCGTGTATGAATCCCTCAACCGCGGGTTTATGCGC
>CBVK0100306941.1:0-13602 GCA_900067695.1 Picea abies
CACCTCATGAATACACAGTCATTCAGAAGAAACAACTGGTAGTACGCGCTGCATATTTTTCACTTATAGCCGGACAGTTATACAATATGGGACCTGATGAGATCCTGAGGAGATGCGTTATGGAGGCAGAAAGACCACTAATTTTAGCAGAAGCACATGAAGGCATCGCAGGAGGACACTACGCAAGGAAAGCAATAGTGTAGAAGGTTCTTAGAGCTGACCTCTGGTGGCCCACTTTACACAAGGATGCTAAGGATTACCGCAGAGCCTGTGATGTATGCCAACGAGTTGGGAAACCGTCCAGAAAAGATGAGATGCCTTTAGCACCCCAGCTAACTTTACAAGCATTTGAGAAATGGGCCATTGATTTCATGAGACCTATAATCCCACCAGGAAAGCGCACAGGAGCAAGGTACACAATCACTACGACATAGTACTTGACTAGATGGGCCGAAGCAAGAGCAGTCAAGGATTGTAGCACAACTACAGGTGTGTGCTTCATATTTGATGACATCATAACCAGGTTTGGATGCCTGAAGGCCCTGATGAGTGATCAAGGTACGCATTTTATTAATAAGACTATTGAAGCCCTGACTTGGGAATTTGAAGTTCATCACCAGAAGAGCACCCCTTACCACCCGCGGGCGAATGGTACAGTCGAAGCCTTCAACAAAATCTTGGAGACAGCGTTGACAAAGATTTGCAGTGTGAATATGGATGATTGGGATTTGAGAGTACCAGCAGTGCTATGGGCCTATAGAGCTACTTGCAAGAAGCTAACAATGCAGACTCCCTTTAAGTTAGTGTCTGGCCTAGAAGCAGTTGTCCCTATGGAATATTTGGTTCCTAGTCTCAGAATTGCAGGATTCATAGATATGGATAACACTGGCGTTGTTCGAGAGAGGATTGCGTAGTTGGTAGAACTAGAAGAAGATCGATTTGTTGCAGGATTCCATCAGCAGGTATAGAAGGAACAAGAAAAGGCCTATCATGGTAGGCACATCAAGAAGAAATCCTTCAAGCAAGGAGATCTGGTATTGTTATACGACAGCAAGTTCATGAAGCATCCAGGGAAGTTTAGGACACATTGGCTTTATGGGCCTATAGAACTACTTGCAAGAAGCTAACAATGCAGACTCCCTTTAAGTTGGTGTATGGCCTAGAAGCAGTTGTCCCTATGGAATATTTGGTTTCTAGTCTTAGAATTGAAACATTTACCGATATGGACAACACTGGCGTTGTTTGAGATAGGATTGCGCAGATGGTAGAACTAGATGAAGATTGATTTGTTGCAGGATTCCATCAGTAGGTACAGAAGGAACGAGAAAAGTCCTATGTTGATAGGCACATCAAGAAGAAATATTTCAAGCAAGGAGATATGTTATTGGTATACGAAATCAAGTTCATGAAGCATCCAAGGAAGTTTAGGACACATTGGCTTGGGCCATATGAGGTTGCTTACGTTACATAAGGAGGAGTTGCGCAGTTGAAAACTTTGAATGGAGAATGGAAGGAAGGTTTGGTGAATGGGAGCCAGTTGAAATTGTACTATGACAACCATCTGCCTCGCAACTCCCAGTAGAAGCATGAGAAAAAGGGTCCAGGTACCAGGTGTAGTTGAAACTGGGTACCAGCTACACAAAATACAGTCTGCACAAGGAAAGAAGGGTGGGACGGAGCAGAAAGCACAGGTTGCCCTGCATAGTCCGAAGACGAAGAAAAAGAGAAGGTTCAGACCTGAAGTGCCTCAGGATGAGTCACCTGTGAGTGTTGGGGGCCTGTTGGTCCTTGGTTATGGAAGGTTGCAAGGATTAAGGAAAGAAGCATGAAGTGAAAACTACACAGAAGACAAGTTGACTGAGATTAGGTCGAAGTGACCAAAAGAGAAGAAATGATGAAGTGAAGTAAGAGAAAGAAATCTGTTGGATGGGGAGATCGAGGAAGACAGATCAAAAAGGAAGATGGATTGTGGAAAACTCAGCAAGCGGAAAAAGCCACCAATAGATGCTTTGGAGCACCTCACAAGAAAGAAGAAAAGACAAGCTGACGAAGCCCTAAAAACACGGGTCAAGTTGACCTAGGGTTTTAGACACCTAGGGTTTTGGTATTTAGGGTTTTGACACCTAGGTTTCAGCCTAAGGTTGTCGGTGAGATATTGTAATGTATAAATAAAGGTCTAGAGGACCTGGGATCGGGCTTTTGTTGTTGTTGTTGTTTTTGTTGTTGATGTTGTTGTTGTTGTTTTTGTTGTTGATGTTGTTGTTGTTGTTTTTGTTGTTGTTGATTCGACATTCATACATGTTATGAGTGATTATTGTTGTTGTGAGAGAGAGAGAATTCTAATATTGTAAGATCTTCATCTAGGTGTGAAGATCAACCCTGCAGCTAGGTGTGCAGGGAGGGAAGAGAGAGAAAGAGAGAGATATGCAAGCTAAGAGCACAGATAGAACTATATGCTTTCACTTAATATATTATAAAGCATGGTTATGTGGACGTAGCCCTAGGGAGAGGGTGAACCACGTATATCCTATTGTTGTGTGTGATTTATGTTGTGTTCTTCTGATCTCTAATATACTGTTAATGCATTATAGTGTTAGATATGAGATATACTATGTGAAGTAGGCTTAAGAAAGATAAAGAGTAGCTAGATCTATGTGAGAGTCTTTCCCTGGATCCACTTTGCATTTCCTCTGGTTGTAGACACCTGTGTCCTACAACCCCCTTTAGCTACTTTGGGTGAGACTGCATCTGCTTTGCAGGTGTTGTCGAAAGGGCCAGTAGTTAGGGCTTGTTGGTGCGTTGTTAGAACTGAACCCCGGTTCTACCTCTGTGCCAACATGTCCCCACATCTACGCAATAATAAATCTGAGGCATGTATGATAAGGGGAATTGTGTTAGATCAGATTCCCCATACAACCCACGCAACATGGCTACCAAATATTGGTAGGGTCTTCTTAAGGCACTGATGAGGTACTGAATTTTAGGTCTATATTTAAACTTATTTTCTGCCTTATATCATTTGGGGAACAAATCGTTTGGTGTATACTCAAACTCACTGGGGAGTTTACAATCCAATATTTTTCTTCCCTCCTCATTGTGATAGCAATTAGCTAAAAACTCTGGTCTAAAAGATGTTATAGTCTCCTTTGTTGTGTTGCAGACGTATCTATTTTTTATGTCGGTGTTCTTCAAAATCCAGGAGATGGCATCTGTGCAAGGGGAAACTGTTGGATGTGCTTCTACCCTAAAGATCCTTGATTTTCTAATATTTTTGAACGCTTTAAGCTCATCTGGATATTCATCTTTAGCAGAGAAATTTGATTTTTTGAACATGTGGTAAGATTCTCCCCATTTCAAGGTTTCTCCATCCTTTTCTAGAAGTCTATTTGTATCATCATATGTAGCCCCAATATTCTCTAGCTCTCCTACTTGTTGGGAACTGCTAGAGGCTTCAACTCCTGATGTCTTTCTTGTCATTTTCTTTTGCGATGGCATGTTAGAACATGCCAAAAATATAAGTTTAGGGTGCATAATAGGATATGACATACCATTCAATGCAACTAAATGATTGAAATACCAGAGGAATTATTGAGACTATTATAAGATAGAGAGTCATCCTCTAAGGATGTCAGGATAATGGTAGGCATGTTTAAGCAACCTGGTAAAACATTTGGGAGGAAAAGGTGGACACTAGGATTTGAAAAGCAAAAATTGTAGGTCTAGGAAATAAATCTTCCAATGCAAGTGGAAACTACTCGAACAATATCAGATCAGGGAGGTTAAGGATAACTCCTATGATCGTGGTCAGAGGAGTTATTTTCAATTACCTTGATATGCCATCAGAAGGTTTTACCAAGTATCTTTAGACTTTATAAATATCGGGGATATTAATAGAAACTCTTATAATCATATTAGAGGAGTTAGTAATAACTCCTCTGATATGGTCGGAAGTGTTATATCCAAGTGGTCTAAGTAATGCGAAGAAATTATTTGCAGCTCCTACGACCGCATCAGAGGAGTTAGTAATAACTCCTCCGATGTGTTCGGAGGAGTTAGTAAAAATTATTTCGATAGCAAGAACTCTAAGGGTTTCAAGAGAAAGAGATAAGTATGATTTCTTTGTGAATGAGCATAGGGTCGGAGGATTTTCTTGGAACTCTTCCAATCGCATTGGGAGGGTTACCAAGACCTCTTTCGATCGAAAAATACATGGATTAGCAATAATTATGCAAGAATTAGGGCCTCGAATGAGATATTCATTCTAAGGTTGAAGAAAAATATGTTTTTGTGGTCGTTATTAGGGTCAGCTAGAACAGTGTTTCCAAGAAAGGAATGTCGTGGTAATGGTAAGAGGGTAAAAAGTGTGTTGGCATATGTTGATTGCAGAGCTAACTAAAGACATGGTAGTGGAGAGAACTGATTGATTGATGCGAGGAATAAAGGAAAACGATGGTGTAGGTAGGAATTTTAAATAATCCATAACCCTAACCCTAACCCTAAAAATTAGAAGAACAAAGATTTCCTTACCTGAATCCTAGCACCACGTGGAGGGTGCGGATAAGTCGCGAACTCGAATAGGAAAAATTGGTGTTCTCGACGTTTTGGAATATTTCTCACTTGCTCTCTTCAGAAAGATAGCAATAACCTTGGTTATCCTCTGTTTAATTGTCTTATTGGTCATTTCAACATTAAATGCGGGTAGGTTGGGCAGTTGAGGTCGAAGAGTCTGAAGTAAATTTCTTCGATAATATTGGAGCCAATGGCAGAAATTCCTCCGATGTGAATTGGAGTTAACTCCTCCAATTCGTATCGGAGTAGTTTTTTTTTAACTTGCATGATAACAAGTGATATCGGTGAGGAAGGAAAGAACTCCTCCGATGTGAATCAAAGGAGTTTGAAGTAACTCCTTCGATCTTATCGGAGGAGTTCTTAAATTAACTTGGTCGATTTCAATTGTTTGGCTTTAAAAACCAAGTCTTCAAACACTTTCATTCAAACATGATTTCCTAAGGGAAACATGATTCTTCTAAGGATCTTAAGTTAGAGAGAGAGACCCACAATCATTTCTCTTAGGATCAAAAGGTAAGGGGCTCCATTTTCCATAGGTTATGCAAGATAAAAGAGAGAAAACAGAGGGTTGTAGTGTATGTCTCAACAATTCCCTAGGCATATTTTGTAGATATGGATAGGTAGGCCTTCTTGTAGGCATAGGATGCCATGAGGGAACAAATCCATGAAGAAGAAGAAGAAGGGGAAGATGTGAGGAATACAAAGAAGGCTAGGATCCTCCAAGAAAAAGAGAAATAAGAAGAAGCTAAAGATGGAGGCTTCAAATAAAGAGGCAGTTGGAACCTTGATAAATCTAAAGAAACCATTGAAAATCCCCTTAAAGTTAAAAGACAAATATCCCACTCAGAAAATAGGAAGGAAGTCCTACAGGAAGAAAAAGGTCGCAACACAAAGAATAGATAAAATGGTAACACCCCTATCCACCCCAATCAAAATTGAGGATTCCTCTAGTCCTGCAGAGGATCCATGAGGGGAAGGGAAAACACCACAGGAAAAGGAGAAATCACCACATAAAGAGAACTCACTATAAATAGAGGGTAATTCAAGAGAAATGAAACCAATAAGCACCCTTCTACATTATACTTTTCTAGAATTAGAGAAGGTCGAGACAAAATCCCTCCAATGGAAAAGGATGGCGAAAGGAAACAAGGGAAAAAAAAAATAAGGTAATGCAAGGGATTTGGAGCAACAACTCTAGCACCTACAGGAAAAATTGCAAATCATAAAGATGTAGGAAACAAAACGTAGAAATAAATTGATGTTGGAAAACAAAACATTAAGGAAAGATCTAGAAGAAACCAAAAGGGAGTTGGTTGATAAGAATGATAGGATTGAAGTCATGGGGGCATCCATGGAAATAATGGATCAATTCTCTCAAGAAATGTGGAATTGTATACAACTAACCATAGTATACACAGTGTCCCTAAAGGAATAATGGTACAAATTCTAGTTAAAAAAATTAGCACAGTAAGCTAATCGCTCTATTGAGACTCCTAAATCCTTTGTGGAAATATACCAATACTACAACATAGAAAAGAAAATAATGTCTTTTGCATATTGGTTAAGGCATGAGGAGCTTGGGGAAACTAAGATAAAAATGTATAAGGAAGAAGAGCTCCACATCCCCCTCTGGATCAAGGCTGAAGTCCCAGACCCAAGAATTTATTGGGAATCCATGAAACTATTTCTTCAAACAAAGATGTGGCCCCAATTTGGGAGGAGAAACAAGTAGAGGTTATGGCACACCTTAAAGATACTTTGAGGTTTTTGGGAGAAGAAGAAACATAATCCTACCATATGAGGTAGCAGTCCTTACCTCATGATATCCAAATGAGGGAACCACTTTCTCCCACTGCTTTGCAGTTTGAATTTTTTAGAACCCCCTGTTATAAAAAAAAAACAAGGCTAAAAGTAAAGTGGATTGGATTAAAAAGGTTAATCCCCCTCTCCTCATACATCCTTTGACATGCCCCACCAATTGATTTAAAAAAGGACAAAGAAAATAAAGAGTGCAAAGAAGTTGAAAGGACTAAGGAATAGTATGAACAAAGAGCTAACAATAGTTATACATAATGGGATATCAAATAGAGGTGTATAGAGTATTATAAACAATAGTATAGAGGGGACATCCCATCCTTTTGTTTGCGCAAGGGTGTGAAAAACCTTAATATAGGGGGTAATGATGGGCCTATATAATATCTATAAAAAGGTCCATCAACAACACACCTTTTTACCATTTATGTATCTAAAAACTCACCTTTTTTACCATGCTTAATATAAATTGTGGTTATTCAAAAATTATTTAATGAATGATTTGAGTTCTTGCTTAACAATTATTTCAATAGAAAGAACTCTAAGGGTTTCAAGAGAAAGAGCTAAGTATGATTTCGTTGCGAACGAGCATAGGGTCAGAGGAATTTCTTATAACTATTATGATCACATCGGGAGGGTTACCAAGACCTCTTCTGATCAAAACCTACATGGATTAGCAAGACTTATGCAAGACTTAGGGCCTCGAATGAGATCTTGATTCTGAGGTCGAAGAAAACGATGTTTTCGTTGTCTCTATAAGGGCCAACTAGAACAATGTTACCGAGCGAGGAATGTCTCGGTAATGGTAAGAGGGTGAAAAGTGTAATGGCATATGTTGATTGTAGATCTAACTAAATACATGGTAGTGGGGAGAACTAACTGACTGATACGAGGAAGAAAGGAAAATGATGTGGTAGGTAAGAATTTTAAAGAATCCCTAACCCTAACCCTAACCCTAAAAATAAGAAGAGAAAATATGCCCTTACCTTAATCTTAGCGCCACGTGGAGGGTGCAGATAAGTCATGAGCTCGAACATAATGGATTGGCGCGCTCCTTTATTTAGAACTAACTCCTCCAATTCGTATCGGAGTAGTTTTTGTTAACTTGCACGATAACAAGTGATATCGACAAGGAAGGAAAGAACTCCTCTGATGTGAATCAAAGGAGTTTGAAGTAACTCCTCTAATTCTTATCGGAGGAGTTCTTATTAACTTGGTTGGTTTCAACTATTTGGATTTAAAAACAAAGTATTCAAACACGATTTCCTAAGGGAAACATGATTCTTCTAAGGATCTTAAGTTAGAGAGAGNATTTCCTAAGGGAAACATGATTCTTCTAAGGATCTTAAGTTAGAGAGAGATACCCACAAGAATTTATCTTAGGCTCAAAAGCTGAGGGGATCCATTTTCCAGAGGTTACACAAGATAAAGAGAGAAAATGGAGGGTTGTAATGCTTGTCACAACAATTCCCTAGGCATATTTTGTAGAAATAAATAGGTAGGCCTTCTTGTAGGCATAGGAATCCATGAGGGAACAAATCCCTGAAGAAGAAGGGGAAGATGTGAGGACTACAAAGAAGGATAGAAAGATAGGATCCTCCGAGAAAAAGAGCAAGAAGAAGAAGGTAACGATGAAGGTTTCAAATAAAGAGGTATTTGGAACCTTGATAAAGCTAAAGAAACCACTAACAAGCCCCTTAAAGTTAAAATACAAATATCCCACTCAACAGAGTAGAAGGAAGTCCTACACGAAGAAAAAGGTTGCAACACAGAGCACTGATAAAATGGTAACACCCCTGTCTACCCCAATCAAAATTGAGGACTCTAGTCCTATAGAGGATCTAGGAGGGAAAGGGAAAGCACCCTAACAAGCCCCTTAAAGTTAAAATACAAATATCCCACTCAACAGAGTAGAAGGAAGTCCTACACGAAGAAAAAGGTTGCAACACAGAGCACTGATAAAATGGTAACACCCCTGTCTACCCCAATCAAAATTGAGGACTCTAGTCCTATAGAGGATCTAGGAGGGAAAGGGAAAGCACCACAGGAAAAGAATAAATCACCACATAAAGAGAACTCACTAGAAATAGGGGGGACTTCAAGAGAAAGAAAACCAGCAAGCACCTTTCTACATTATACTTTTCTAGAATTAGATAAGTTTGAGACAAAATCTCTCCAATAGAAAAGGATGGAAAAATGAAACAAGGGAAAACAAAAATAAGTTAATGAAAGGGATTTGGAGCAGCAACTCTAGCGGCTACATGAAAAATTGCAGATCATAAATATGCAGGAAACAAAGCATAGCAATAAATTAATGTTGGAAAACAAAACATTGAGGAAAGAACTTGAAGAAACCAAAAGGGAGTTGGTTGATAAGAATGATAGGATTGAATTCATGGGGGCATCCTTGGAAATAATGGATCAATTCTCTCAATAAATGTGGAATTGTATACATCCAACCAAAGTATACACATTGTCCCTAAAGGAAAAATGGAACAAATTTCAGTTAAAAATTTAGCACAGTAAGCTAATCTCTCTATTGAGACTCTTAAATCCTTTGTGCAAATATACTAAGACCACAACATAGAAGAGAAAGGTAGGCTCTTTCACCCCTACAAATGGATTCTCGATCCATATGTAGGGGATGTGCAAATAATGTCTTTTTCATATTGGTTGAGGCATGAGGAGCTCAGGGAAACTGAGATAAAAAGGTATAAGGAAGAAGAGCTCCACATCCCCCTCTAGATCAGGGTTGAAGTTCCAAGACCCAAGTATTTCTTGGGCATCCATGAAACTCTTTCTTCGAACCAAGATGTGGCCCCAATTTGGGAGGAGAAACAAGTAGCGGCTATGGAACACCTTGGATATACTTTGAGGCTTCTAGGAGAAGAAGTAGCATAAGCCTCCCATAGGAGGTGGCAGTCCTTACCTCATGATCTCCAAATGAGGGAACCACATTCTCCCACTACTCTGCAGCTTGAATTCTTTAGAACCCACTGGTATAAAAAACAACAAGGATAAAAGTAAAGTGGATTGGATTAAAGGTTAATACCCCTCTCCTCATACAACCTTCGACACACCCCACCAGCTGAATTAAACAAGGAAAAAGAAAAGAAAGAGTGGGAAGAGGTTGAAAGGACTAGGGGATACTATTAACAAGGAGCTAGTAGTAGTTATACATAATGGGATATATAACAAAAGTGTATAGAGTATTAGAAACAATAGTATAGAGGGGGCATCTCATCCTTTTGTTAACACAAGGGTGTGCAAAACCTTAATCTAGGGGGTAATGATGGGCCTATATAATATCTATCAAAAGGCCCATCAACGACACACTTTTTTACCATTTATGTATCTAAAAAATCACCTTTTTTACCATGCTTAATATAAATTGTGGTTATTCAAAAATTATTTAATGAATGATTTGAGTTGATGTGATAAGTTATGCGTATGCTAAGTTTTTGTGATAATATTGTGTTTGTAGCCTAACATAAATAGGTTGAGCCACACATGGAAGGTTGGAGGTCCCAACACACGGAGAAATACAAGGGTCACCTACCACCAGTTCACTACCATATATTAAGGAGTCATTTCAATCCAACCTCCTGAAACTCAAACTTCAGAATCAATAAGACAACCAATAGAGGATGAGGATTCTAATTGACGAAGTCTTGGGGAGCATAGCCCCAAAATTCCTCCTGGATTAAAGGATAGATTTGATCTTCCTAGAAGTAAAAATAAAAATCAAGGGCTTGCCTTGAGTTAGTTTTTGATTGAGAATTGAAAGACTACATCTTGTCATTTGTTCAAAGACCTTGAAAACTTGGAGCTTTGCTCCATCGTTGTACTTGCTTTGATGAATTGGTGAATATTTTATATTTTTCATCACATTAGTCTTTTCAAGGTTCCTTGTGATGCTTGGGTAGAGCCCACTCAAAAGGGCTAAGGACCCTTACGTACTCTTTCTTTCTATGTCTTTATGTTTAGATTAATCCTTTAATTCTTCTAAGTAGTTAGCACGCTAAACACATAATTCTATTCATGAATGCAATTTATCTTCATTAAAAGGTCATTGGGATTGTTCCTCGGGATTAAAAGTTTCATTTCAACACCATCATATTATGTTTGATTATTTTATTAGTCTGAGAAAGAATTGTGATTCTTTTTAACCCTTCGTATAGACTTTTGTGTAAAACTATTACAATTCTTATAAGATTGTCAACAATTTATGTAGAATATGTTATTCTTAATAAGTGAATAGAATGAAAATTTATCTCACAGATATTTGAAAAAAAGTATTCACTCCCCACTAATATCTTGAACCAACTATTATATATTCTCTTAAGCTTAAGAAAACATCATAAATTTGATGATGACATCATCTATAATAAATTTTCTTGCAATGCTCATTTATTAGTAATATAATTATTACTCATGAAAATTTTATTAAAATTTTATTAGTGTGAGAAAGAATTGTAATTCTTTTTAACCCTTCGTATAGACTTTTGTGTAAAACTATTACAATTCTTATAAGATTGTCAACAATTTATGTAGAATATGTTATTCTTAATAAGTGAATCAGAATGAAAATTTATCTCACCGATATTTGAAAAAAAGTATTCACTCCCCACTAATATCTTGAACCAACTATTCTATATTCTCTTAAGCTTAAAAAAACATCATAAATTTGATGATAAAATCATCTATAATAAATTTTCTTGCAATGTTCATTTATTAGTAATATAATTATTACTCATAAAATGTTCATTTGATTAAGAATGCAATGTTTGTACTATGATTAAATCTCAAATCATGGCAAAGTGCAATACATATCTTGAATGGTGCCATATACAATTTATGGGCATATATATATATATATAAACTTATATATATAAACTTAAGTTGTAAATATATGTTAGTATACTTAATTGTTATTTATATTTTTTAAAATAATATTTTTATTAATTATATTCTTTAAGTGTTATATGACATCAAATCCTTCATTTGTATTATAAAAGTGGTATTACTCAACGGCATGGATTAATATTATAAAATTGTTATTTATATGTAAAAGTGATATTAATTATTAATTACATGTTTATATCAAATCCTTCATTTATATTATAGAAATGGCATTAGTCAATGTGATGCATGTAAAATGATACAGGGATGCTTTCCAAGTACATACAGACTGAATTTGCGTGGCAAACCTTCTTATCGTAAAAGATCTATTCGTGGATATTAAGAATAGAATGTATTCCGTGGGTCACAGATTGCTGTGGATTGCACATGGGCACGAGGAGAAAATCATGGCACTTTCTCTTTCCATGGGACCTGTCACCTAACTATGAACAATACGCCACACTAAAATACGTGTATAAGCCCTTGGTCGCTTGAGAAAGGGGAACAGTATTGTGAATGTGTTCGGCGCAGATCCGTATGACCAATTACTTCAAAAAGTCAAATAACAAATTAAGTTAATAACATTTATGGCAAGGGCTAAGCAAAAAAATAACTAGGGAGGGAAGATTGTTTCAGAGTTGGTTCACTTTATTTTTATTTTGAAAATAGAATTTGACATTTTCAGATATATAACTTGGCTACGATTCATGGAGGACTAGAGGGTTAGCAATATCCATTTTATTATGCAGCATTGTTTTCAGTGAATATTGAATCATTTTTCTTTTGAGAATAGAATTTAATATTTTCAAATAAATAATTTGACTATTATTTATGGATGGGTATTCACTTTATTACACAACAATGTTTTTAGATCTGACAACCTATAATCCACCTGTCCCAACATTCAATACAAAGTAACAAACTAAATATTAACTATGCTGATAATAACCTACATATTCCCTCTATCTCCGGGCCTTTCAGTGGTCTTTGCATTCCTCACAAAAGTTCGCTTGAGTTTGAAAAAGTTAGCTGGAGGTTGAAACTATTGTGTTAAGATAATATGTTTCGCATTATTTTTACTAATTTTCTCACCAATCTTCATTGAATCTGTAACACTGAGGCATTATGGCATTTGCACAACGGAAGCAGCAGAATTGGGTGGTAATTGTGGATGGGGTATGATGCAAACATTATGAAAACTCTCCTTAAATCATGGTCAAATACTCTATTTGACAGTGTTAAATTTGTTGTTAAGGAAGAAATGAAGAGGCTATATGGTGCTTAGCCAATGACTTCATTCCAATATTAAAAATAGTGGAAGCATAAATGCAGTCGAAACTATATTGTTTTATAAAATTTCAAATAGAAAACAGGACGCGGTTATGCTACCTCGATGTAAAATCATGGATGTTTCCAGCACCTCCCATTGAAGCATTTAATGTTGATGTCGTTTTTTTCTCTGACTACTCTGCAAAACAGTGAGTAGAGCTTTTCAACTTTTAGAAGATCCACAAGGTGTACATGAATCATGATCATATACTTTGGCTTCTAGCGTCTGCCCATTGCAGAATATGTTTTATTATCGATTGTGTGAACGGTGAACATTGATTCAGAGGTTGTCATGCCGTGTCTCTGAGTTGTATTTAATAAAGTGTACAAAGAATGGTATGAATTTGAAAATTTACCAGAGAATAGATATAGGTAATACATGCAATATTTGTTCACTTTAACTCGTTGTGGATCCGAGATGTAATTATAGTAAATTGTTTCTGACAGTGCAATATACCAAAATTGTCAAAATGGGCATGCATTCGTATATTTACTTACTGTAGTTTATAGGATGGAAAAGAGTGTTGAAGTAGGTATTTAAGGGAGAAGACTACTGAAAAAAGGAGTTGTCTAATTGTTTTACTAATGGTATTTTTTGTCTGAATAAAGTAACATAAATCTGCATAAAATTATTATTTTTTGTTGTTTAAAATATATTTGTAGTAGTCACAACCACATACCCTATCCCCTCTAGATTTTAACTTGTGATTTCTTAGGAGGAAGCACATGTTCTTAACCATTAGACCCACTCAATCTGTATATTAGGCCCACTCAGAGTGTATGTTAAAAATGAGGTTTAGGAGAAAGTGTATTTCTTAATATCCTTACTAAATTTCCAATAATAAAATAAACATTACAATTTCTACTCTTAATATTAATATTATGGTTACAAACTAACAAATAGTTATTATGAGTCCCTTTCGAAGGCATAGAGGGACTATAGTGATCGATAATTCGTTGACTTTATATTAGTTTGTCGTTTGACTACAA
>CBVK0100306942.1:0-13600 GCA_900067695.1 Picea abies
CATAGTAAGATTGATCTTATTTCATTTTCCTGAACAATTAATAGTTCCTCCATATGCAATCATTACTTGAAACTATGGCACTGGATATACAAAGCAATTGAGAGATTTGGCTAATTTATAGTGAATGAAATTATGAGTACTTCTAGAATCAATTAGGACTATTACCTTTTTCTTTTTGATGTATCCTCCGATCTTGAGGGTTTGAGGAGTGCTAATTACAGCCAATGCATTACACGATATCATGGGAGTCAACTCTTCATATGAAATTGCTTCTACGTTTTCATCTTGAGATGGTTCTTGTTCTTTTTCTTCTTCCTCTTCACAATCTATGTAGAATAATTTCTTCTCACCAAACGTATGTCCCTTACTGTACTTGCTGTCACAATTAAAGCATAAAACTTTTTCTTTTCTTTCCTCCAATTGTTGAGGTGTAAACCTTGTAGGTTGAGGTGTTTTAGAAGAAGGATCATTATTCTCTCTATATATATTAGGATTGGTCCTTCTAGTAGCCATAGCCATATTTTTACTTTCAACATTTCTTTCCACCTTAAATGAATTCTCCAATGATTTGGGTTCCCAAAGACGAACCTCATGTTGAATGTTATCCTTTAAGTTTCCTATGAATACATCAATCAAGTGCTCATTTGGAATATATGTTACCTTTATATTCAATCTTTGGAAGTTCTCAATGTGCTCGGTAATTGAACCCTTTTTCTTGATATTTATCAATTGGCTAAAGAAGGTATTTCTCCTTGTATCCTCATAGTGTGCTATCATTTCTTTTGTGAAAATTATCCAAGTGACAAGTGATTTGAGACAACAGAGCCATCAATACCATACAAATTGATTGGGTTCTAAATATAAAGAAGCAATTCGTACCTTTTGTGTATGTGGCACATTATGTACATCAAATAATTTCTCCATCTAAAGTATGCATGTGATTGGGTCCTTGCCATCAAACTTCCTCATATCGATCTTAGGAACATGGTTGGTCTTCAACCCAAAGTTGGAGTTTCTCCATTCTTGATTCGCCTTCCTTGTGTCCTCATCATGAATTTCATGGGATACATTTTCACTTGCAGGTGTCCTCTCTATTAGGAAAGTTTTCAATCTTTCCATGATGTCCCCTTTTAAATCATCCATCTTAGTATGTATTGCCTCAAACTTAGCTTATGTTGAATCCATCATCTCTTGTAGTTCATCTTTTTTTACTGTCTTCTTTTGTAAATCATTTATGTCCCTACACATTTCTTCACCTTCATAAAGAGTCCAAGTAGGATTTTCTGGATGCTTATTTGGTGTAGAAGTTCCCCTTTTTCGTGGCATGTTGTCCAAGTATCACTTTAAACCTTGAATTTGAGGTGGTTATGCTAGACAATCTTCTTTTTATTGTATCTCCAAAATTTCGTCCCTTCTGAGTATGAAATTTTATTTTTTATAGGTCTCTGATATTTCTCCTCTTCAATGCCACAGGTATGATAAAAATTGGATGTGCCAAGTGGAATTTATGGTAAATTCCTCACAACTTGGTGATTTTTGGCCTTTCTAGGAGATCTCACTTGTCTAGAGTTCCCCTCACAAAATAATTGATATAAAATTTTGAAACTCCTACCAGAACTACTACAATCTGTCCACTATCCAATGCAACTAGTCTCACTCAATTTGGATACTCTAGGAATAATTTATGAATGTTTTACCCGGAACACCTCCTTGAGACTAGTCAATAGGACTAGTCAAATACCCTATCTTCCATAAGGTGTATATACAAATTTACGATGACCCTGAAGCTGAAATTTCTACCAAGGATACCATACTAATTTTTGCGAAGATCCTCCATAGTTCAGGGTATGAAACATTACAGAAATTTTTTTATAGCAAAAATTCCACAATGACTCAATTCAGGATGATTCCATAACACTATCTTACAAAGGTTGTATCTCTGAAAGTATAATGCCTCAGGCACTGAATTTTAAACCCAGCATACCTTGGTTCATCTACTAAATATCCTCCAAGTTGTTCCTTCTGAATTGTTGTAGAAAACAAGTTATAGAGAAAATTCCATGGTGTCTTAGATGTAGCAGTGAAACCCCAAGACCTTGAGCTCTAATACCATATGTTAAGAACCAAATATCAATATATCATAGAAAAACCTCAAAATAAGTACTCAATGCCTTGAAAAAGAAAGAATTTCAGATAATAAGCCTCTTTGAGGGGGCAACCTCCTTTTACCCCACATAAATGTTCAAGTACAAGATGATTCCAAATGAAAATGTCTCCTTGGTATATATAGGAGACTAGGAGGTATAATTACAACTAATGGAATAAAGCTGACATAAATAAAATAAAATTACTAATGTAATATGCGCAAATTAAGGGGTAATGAGCCAATATTAGGGCTTAAAAAACACTGTAAAACTTAACCATAAATACATGCATTCAACCATCACTTCCATTCCATTACAGAGAGTATGAAAATACTTACCATAAACCAAAATCATGAAGAAATTCCAGAGAGGGATGGTTGCTTCCACCTAACCGAAGGCACAACCACTCCCAAATGGATTTACCACTGGCCACCCCCTAGCTAGGCCATGATGCTCTGAGAGAGACTCTTTCTTCTTTCTTAGCGATAGTTAGGGATGGAGGTTAATCTCCTCCTCCGACAAGAGCTTGGCACAACAGTTTTCTCTCTACCAGGCAAGGGGGTCTGCAACGAGTGCTTCCACAATCACTCGTCTTCTCTGCAGTCTCATTTATTAGCTTGGACTGAAAATGATGCTAGCATATTCTTGCATCTAAAACTAATTTGTTTCTCAGTTCTCCCTCAAACTACAGAGTTGTGAGCGCTCTTTTTCTCTTTTGGATATTGGTCTATCGAATCTTCTTTCTCTCAAATCTTCCTTTGCCCATGAAATCCCTTCTTTTTCTTTCCTTCCTCTGCAAGATTGCATGGATCTGAATCTCCAGTTCGTGGTTAGGTAAAAAATCCTTAAAAATGGGTACTCTTCCCATCTCCTCATTAACTCATGAGAAGGATTTTCCAACTACCATCCTGACTAGTAATTCATTTCTAGGTCAGAGGATTGTTCTGGGTCTAAGTAATTAAATCGAGTAAGGTATTGTTCTAGTGGGGGTCATCTTAACCATTTCTAGTTCCCCTCACCATATCACTCATAACATCATGGTATACCTTAGCAAACCCCCTTCAACAGTTATGAAACACTATCCCCTTTTAATTAATAACATAAATACATACCTTTTATAACAAAAAGGTTCATCAAATCTACCATTCACACATATTCAGTATGCCATAGTATTTTGGCAAGTTATATTTATATTTACAATTTGGGGGAAACAAGGGTATTACAATCCCCTCTCCCTTAGAGGAACATCATCATCGATGTTCTACCTATTAGCACTCTGTAAATTTCCTAGAGGTTGAAAACAGAAGAAATCCACAAAATGTAACTTTATCCAACCACTTATGAAGCTGGGATCTAGCCCTTCCAACTTTAGAGAGGGATCTCTCTATATGATTTAGCTATGTTTCAAATTTTAAATATTAGGCTAGGTAAATAAATAGGTCAGTTTTTGTCGTTATAATATTTTTCGAGTTGGTTGAGACAGTCTACACATCCATTGGGCTATGGGGTCTGTGTCTTAAATAAAATATGAAATCCAAGCCAGAAACGCAAAGGGAAAATTTCACAGGGAGAGATAATATAATCACTAGATCCTTCAGTAGCATAAATGATGAATAGAAGAAAAGATGAGAAAGATAATTTCAACAAAGAAGCTGTTAAGAATTTCTTTATTGAAAACACCAGAAGATAAAACACTAAAATCTTTCGAGTTAGAAACAGGGTATATGAGAAAAATCCTACAACTTTCATTACTTCTAAAGATTAGATCCAGAAAACAACATGATAACAAAGTGAGAATAACATTCAACTTAGAGAGAAAAACATCACCGATGAATACACACAAGAATCCTGTAAAAGTGCCTCCTTTTTATTAATGGAATATCTCTTCAAAAATGTTACAGTCTGATAGCTTTTGGGTGTGAAGATCAACAACCCTCAATACTTCAAAAGGAGAAGTATTTATAACTCAAATTACAAATGATCCTGTCATTAATGACCAGGACGTGCTAAAACTATTTTTAGCCTAACTAACTTAACAAATTTCCTAAATCTAGGAACTGCTTGATGATGTGGTGTAACTGCACGCTGATTTCTGGGTGGACCATTGATGAAGCCTCTACACGACCTCATCTAACTGCACAACTAACTAGACTAGGAAAACTCATCTACTACTCGATCAGATCACAAATTTCCTCCCATCGAAGATGACTGGGCACGTTGACTTTGAGTAGACTTCGATACACTTCATCCATTTCTGTGTACTTGGTGAAGGTAGGTTTGGTGAGGAAGATGTATCAAATATTGTGTTGGATACTGATGTCCCACTGAAGGGCATCTAGGAATGCCTTGCCAGTGATGCTCCCTTGAATTCCTGCAAACTTTGAACTATCCTTGGCCACATCGGCCAATCTATTCTTATATTCTGGGAGTGTCATCAATTTATCATTGATTACCTTCAGACCAGGAAGACCTTTCTTTTGGAGAGCCTCAATTTTACTAAAAAATCTTTGTACCCCTAGGTCCATGGTCTGAACCTTTTCTTCCAGCTGAATCATTAATCCTCTCTTGGTCAAAACTCTTTTGACCTCAAGGATGGTCTCTGTTATGTCTTCAATTTTCATCTCTTCCAGCTCTTCCCTGGTCTTAGAATTGAGGAACTTGATGATCTCGTTTGCCTGTGTTGGCATCTCTCCTAGCTCTGATCTGATCTTCTCGATGGCCTGTTTGCTTCTCAGCACCAACTCATTCTACTCAAACATTATCTATATCATGGGCCATATCTCATTCATGGACTTAGTGATGTCTGCCCATATACTTTCTTTAACCTTGGCCAAAGTCTTTCCTACCACTGTCTGCTTCCAGAGCTGTTGTAACTCCTGCTTGAGCTGATCGATCACCTACTTTTCCTTGGAGAGGCTGGTCTGAAAGGAAGACTTGAGTTCCTGAAGGTTCTCAATCTCCTTTTTTAGCCTGCTGATCTCTGTTTCCTGTAGGTTCATCTTTTCCATAGACTTAGCCAGGTCAGTTGTCTTCTTTAGGGATGTCAATGAAGTAGTTGATGGGACTTATGTCACTGATGTTGTACTCACTCTCGAAATAGGAATGGCACTCAATGGAATGACTTCCATCGACTTCAAATGCTCTTTCTCTTTTACTAGATTCTCTATCTCAGCTTAAATTTCTTTTAGCTGTGCATTCTACTCCATGAGTAGCTTGAGCATTTCATATTTCTCTTCTTCTTTTTCTATTATCTCCTTCACATGAGAATCCTCTATGGGTGGCAGCTTCAATTGTTTCCTCAAGGAGGCTATGTCAGAATTCTTCTTCTTGATCATTTCCTCAGCTGCTTTAACATTCGAAGTATCGTAACCGATCTTGAGGACCAGTTCCTCCAAAGTCCTGATTCTGTTGTCCTTGGAAAAGGACGATATCTTCTCTAGCTTCAATTGTGTTTGAACATTGTTCAGGGACACTTGTAGTTTGGATGCAGAAGTGAAAGCATGTGCTAGTGTGTAAACAACCATTTCCCTTGTCTACTTATGCAGATCCATCTGATCAGCCGGATGCACATCCTTCGTCTGGAATTCGAAGGTGGCCCTCTTGTATTCAGTGATCACCTTTGGATCTGGTACCTGTGCCTAGAGGAATGCTATATGCATTCTTCCCTTCTCAGTGTCAAATGCTGACAATAGCCTATGTTGCGTAGTCGACGTCTTCTTCCAGAACTGGGCGCAAGTACTGCTGGTCAAGGTCTGGTTCCTTTTCTTGATCAGCTCATAATTTTTGAAGATACTCAGCTTCGGTCCCACCTTGCCTGGCTGGGTGGTCAATGGAGAATCTGTAGATTTTCCCGGAACTATTAAGTTTATGACCTTATGGAGGCTCGAACCGAACGGTGGCCTATCAACCTTAGTCACTGTTGTAGATGGGGCTTCTTTTTCTCAGTTCAAGCCAGGAACTGGCATAGTCTTAGGCCTCTTAGTATGCAGCTGGAACTCTTCGGACGATAGCTCCGTGACAGGTGGAGATAAATCTTGTAGAGGCCTTTTCTCCTTTGGGACCTGTGGTGTGGTTGTTTGAGATACGGTGGCCGAGGGATCCTAATTTTGCACTTAGACCAATGTGTTAGGCTTCCAGGCTGTTTGATTTGTGAACTTCTCCACTTCAGGCCTGGACTCATGAACATATGGGATGTTTTTGTTCTTCACCCTCATCTCTGAGATTATCCCACATGGATCGTAATGCCATGGGAAGCTCATGAAGAACTTCATTTCCTGCAACATCCTGTCTGCTTCTTCCCCAGCACCACGATTGTTACAGATGAAGGAGCGAATTTTCCCCTTGATTCTAAGCTGTTTCTTTTTCTTGAGTGACACAAAATGGATATCATCGGAATTTATTATCTGCCTTATGTATTCCAAAGAAAAAATTCTGACAGGCAGATACTTGGGCAGCTTATACGATGCTAACTCGCACCTGTATACTCTGATCTCGGTGTAGTCTTGATACAAATACCAATCCCCTATCTTTGTGTTATCCGAGAGATGCAGGATCCTCTGAACTTCATCATTTATGCGAGGCTCAGGCCTGCCGCCTAGCATACTTACCACAGGGTGGTAAAATTGATCAATGAACTCCTTAAAGCTGAACTCTGTGGAGTTGTGCTTGAGCAAGGAGGTCCATGCTATCACTGCCTGGGGTCTACAATCTCCATCCATCTTCTGCATGGAAAACATGAATTTGTCTGCTTGGAAGAAAATGAACAAGTATTCCAATATGGATGAGTATCTGAACATGTCTTCTGTGGAGAAATTCATGAACTGTTCATGAATATTGTTTACCAGAAAAGTGCTGAAATCAAATTGGGTGGTGGGCTTTTTGTCGGTAGAGAAGATGGATAGAAAACCCAGAATGGGTTCATCTACCCATTGATCAGAATAGTATCCTAATAAAGCACAAAGGGATGAGATGACCCGGTTTCCTTTAGTCGAGAACATGGAGGAAGGGTAAGGAGGATTTGTGGAGGGAAATTGAGTGGATGGGGGAAGGAAAAGCTCGAATATTTGAGCTCTTTGGGGGAATGTCATTTTTTGGTATAATTCTGTAATAATTTCCAGATTGAAGGGTGACGCAGAGTCAACTCGGGGGATTTACATCATCTGGTCTATGGATTCAAGTGAGATGAGGAAAAGAATCTCTCCAGACGAGGAGACGATGACTTTTTTCTCGGGAATGTAGTGGGCTTGGCACTTGAGGGCGAATTCTAGGAAAGGGTGAATCTAAGGGAAGAGGTAAAGGGGTAAATTAGAGTCCCAGAGTCTGATTTCATTTCTCTGGTCCAGAAAGACCTCCTTGAGCCACGATTGAGGGTCTGCGAAATCAAAATCACACTTTTTATCTATGATTAATCGGTCTTTGTCAACCAGTGTGATCCTATCGAGGTCGACAGGAGGTGGGAGAAACGAATTCTCCTCTCCTTCTGCTTGTTTGGACTTTAGCGCCATTTCTACAATCAATACCTGCAAGACAAACAATGCTAGTGGGGGCGACTGACTGTGGATGAGGGAAAATGAGTGTAATGGAGGAGTCAACAGTGTAAAAAACTCTCTGGTGCGATGAGTGGTAAATGGTGAGAAAAGGGAGAGTGAGGGTAGTTTTGAGTAAACGGGTGTTCGTTGGGCACGAGAGACAGGTCAGCTGGATAATGGATAGGTTATCTAGTAATAAATGGCCAACGGATCATTTGGGATGTGAGATGGCAGGTGACGGTAACTGAGGGAATACAGACAAGTGATGTGGCAGCGATCGATTGGGATAAAAATCATGGTGATGGGGCTTGCCACGAGTGATTGAGGGGATAGGACTGACATAAGTTTATGGGACATGACCCTTTTTAGAAAGGTGGACAGTGACGTGAAGATGTGACGAATGTATGTCAGAAAGTAGGCGGTGATGGAACTCGGGACCATTAAATTGACGCCACATATAAAGAGGGGCCTGCCAGAGGGAAGATTCCATTCTAGACCCCCCCCCCTTGGGTTAAAAGCAGATCAGTTGAGGGGGTCTGAAAAACATTTTGAGCCATTGATCTGAGCGCTTGTTTCATGGCCACAGATCTTTGCACACTTTTTATCACTCATTCCGGACCCCCCCCTCCATTAAAGGAAGAACGGATGGGGGGTTCGGAATCCAATGTTTTCCATAGATCTGCATGCTCGATCCTGGGTCATCCAGATGTGCACAGGTCTTATCAGCAATTCCGGAGCCCCCCCCCCCCCCCTGCGTTAAAGGTAGAACGGTCGGGGGGGTCTGGAAAAATATTTTCATCGTAGATCTGGGTGCCAAAATCAGGACCATTGATATGTGCAAGGAGCATAAGTGGGGAGCAGAAAACACATGTGCCAGGGAAAACTTAGGATAAATGCATTTTATGGGTTTTTCCAAGGTTTTTCAAGTGGACACCACCATGGGGCTTGACCAACACCATTTTTAAACATCTAAAACATGGCACAACACTTACATCACACTAGTTCTTATTGAAATGAAGCAACAAAGCAACTAGCCTATATTCTAACCTAGCTTCATATGATAATTAACCCAGATTAGATTGTTGGGTTAAGAAATTACTCTACCCTGGGGCTATCTGACCAAGATTAGACANGATTAGACAGTCTGGCCAGATTTATTCACTAATCTAACCTAGACACTTTGGCTAAGATTAATCTGTTTAGCCAAACTCATTCACTACCCTATCAACATCAATTTAAAAAGAACTTGGGCATGCTTGAAAGGTATGGACCAAGTTACTATTATTGCATGGGGCTTTTAATGAATTCTTTTATGCCCTCTTTTCTTTTCTTTTTCTTTTTTCTTTTCTTTCTTTTTCTTTTCTTTTCTTTTCTTTTTTCTCTTTCTTTTCTTTTCTTTTTCTTTTCAAATTATTTGCAGAATGAAAAATCATTTGTCAACAAAAAATACTAGAGACAGGTAATATCCCAGTCGCCAGTTGATCCTATAACTTATAGGGTGATAACAGCGGCTCCACCTGGGGATGGTACTTGCCCTGTGAAGTGCTAAGAATCCTGGTTCCTGTCATTCTAAAAATTTCTGCCTAGTGGCCTTTGTTGGTTTTATTCTCAAAAATTGGAAGAATAGTGGTCAACGGCTTAGGACCTTCTCTTCAGGCTTCAACCAACTAACCAATGTTATTCCCTCAGAAAATGCAGGCGAAAAATAAAAAATGGTATGTACAATGGTGAGTGAAAACTCGAATCTCTACTGAGGTGGCACATAATGTTTCAGCATTCTGCCATTTACAGGTCCTCCTGGTAGATCTATCCCATCAGCGTTGTTTAGCAAGAAAGAATTGTTCCCCTTGAATGCTTGGATCATGTATGGTCCTCTCCACAGACTGTCAAATTTTCCATGTTTTCCCTTGTCTTCATTTCTGGCGTCCCATCTCAGCACCAAATCTCCTAGCTCAAAATCATCTTCCTTGGTTTTTTTGTCAAAGATCTTCTTGATGTTTTCTTGGATTACCTGAGTCTTGTTGAAAACTTCTTCTCTAGACTGTTGTAAATGGATCATCTGGTTGATCCTTCTCTGTGAGTCATTTGGCTCAGCTTGTACATCTTGAAGCAACTTCATGACAGGGACTCCTAAGGAAGTGGGGAAAACTACCTATGTGCCATAGACCAGCTGGTATGGTGACATACCGATTGACCTTTTGGTGGTTAGTCTGTCAGCCCATAATGCGAACACCAACTTGTTATGCCATGATTTCTTGTTTTCCTGCAACATTTTCTTGATGATATTTACCAAGGTTTTGTTTGAAGATTCTTCTAGCCCATTTCCCTGAGAGTAGTAAGTTGTGGAATGCCCCAAACCAATGTGATACTGGTTGCAGAAATCTATGAGCTTCTTCAACAAAAAAGCATCTGCATTATTAGTTATAATCTTTCTAGGACATCCAAAGCGAGACAAGATATTATTTTCAAGGAATTTGATAATAACAGAGTTAGTGGCTTGCCTGCTTGGTACTGCTTCAATCCATTTGGTAAAATAATCGGTGGCAGTGAGAATCCACTTGTGCTGGCCTGAAGAAGGGGGGTGTATTTCTCCAATGAAGTCCAGTCCCCATTGTTGGAAAGGGGCTTCAACTGAGATCGGTTTCAGGGGGAGAGGAAGGAGTTTCCTTTTGCCTTCAAATAGCTGACATTGATGACATGCGGTCACTTTATGATGTACATCGACGAATAGGGTGGGCCAATAGAATCCAACTCTGAGTATTTTGTTGGGTGTGACCTTCCAGTTCAGATGGCCACCACATTCTCCTGCATGAAATTCTTGTAACACGTTGTCAGCTTCATCTTTCAATAAACAATTTAACAGAATGCCTCCAGGATCTTTCCAATACAAATTGCCTTCTAGAATACAGAATTTTAAGGCTTTCAACTTTAAAAATCTAGCTTTAGTCTTAGTCAAACCAGGGGGAGCTTGTAAATTTTGCAAAATGAATATAAGGTCTGTGTACCATGGAGAGTTGAGAAATACCTCTCTCACACTTGGAGTTGCCATCTCACCCTATTCGTTTGCTACAGCTAAAAAATTAATGTCAAGAGCATGGAAATTTGATTCAGCCATTAATTTTGCTAGGCCTTGACCCTTGATTAGTTTTGTAGGCTTAATCTCTATATCGTATTCTAAAATGACAGCAATCCATTTTCCCCTTCTTCCATCCGGGTTGTCCTGGGTCAAAATGTCTTTTACTACCGCATTCGGAACATATGCAATGGTATGAGAATGGAGAATGTAGACCCTAAAATATTTTATAGCTTTCACCAAGGAAAAAGATTGTTTCTCCATTATCTTGTAATTCAGAGCAGCATCTTTTAATGCTTTACTAAAGAAAGCTATGGGTTGTTCATACCCTTCGCTATTCTTTTGTAGTTATACCACTGCTATAGTATGTTCGGAAGCGAAAGAAAAAAGATAGAAATCCTTGGTAAAATCAGGACTGATCAAAACAGGGGCTTCTGTGAGTGCTCGTTTGACTTGCTCGAAAGACTGTCTGGACTCGGCGTCCCATTTTATTTTTACATCCTTTTTTAGCATATTTGTAATGTTTATGAGGAGCTCAGCCAGATTGGGAATGAATCTTCGTAGAAAGTTTATTCTCCCGATAAAAGACTGTAATTCTTTAAGGCTTCTTGGGTGTTCTAATTTTTGTATGGCCTCGATTCTGCTGGGGTCTATTTTGATTCCGTCCTTGGAGATGATGTGTCCTAGCAGTTTGCCTTCCTCTAGCCCGAAAAGGCTTTTCTTAGGGTTTAAAGAAATCCCAAACCTTCTACATTTCTCGAAGACTTGTCTGAGGTGTCGTAGGTGTTCGTCATCAAATCGGGAAAACACAGTTACATCATCCAAATAGACGACAATAAACTTACCCGATTCTTCCACAAAGGCGATATCCATCGCTCTCTGGAAAGTGGCTCCGGCGTTCATCAAACCAAAAGTCATTTTCACATACATGAAAGTGCCCCATGGTGTGGTGAAAGCGGTTTTGTCTTGGTCATCCGGGTGAACTAGGACCTGATTATAACCCGAGAACCCGTCCAGCAGAGAGATCCGACTGGATCCGACCGCCCTTTGTAGGATGTGGTCCATTTTGGGCAAGGGGTAATTTTCCTTCAGGGAGACCTTATTTAGATTTCAAAAATCAATGCACAGCCTGATCTCCCCGGATTTCTTACGTGCAGGACCAAATTTGAGACCATTTGGAAAAATGCAATGGGACTATGATTTTGGCATCATACATTTTCTTAATCTCCTTTTCTATCAAAGGGAGAAACTTGGTATTTATCCTCCTAAGTTTCTGTCTGAATGGTTTTTGGTCTTCTTTTATTGGAATCCTGTGTTGTATGATGCTGGTATCATAAGCTTTCAAATCCTCATAACCCCAGGCAAAAACATCTAAATATTCTTTGAACAGCTCAATGTATTTGAGTTTTTTCTCAGGGGGTAATGATTTAGACAATTTGACTATCCTGGGTTTCTCTTCAGTCCCTATATTACAGTCTTCTACCTCTTGTCCATTGGCTTCAATTTTTAGTTTTTTGGCTACGTCATTAAAATCAAACAAGTCCTCTAAAGGAACCAGACCCCTAGGCAAAACATTGATTTTCAAATGTAAAACATCGGCCTCCATCTCATCATCACCTAATTCTCCTGAATCTACGCTATTTACACTATCAATTTCAAAATCTGATCTATTTACATTTTCATCTTCGTTCTCTAAATCTATATTTGTACATTCAAAATCATTTTTACACTGCAGAAAGTCTTCGATTTGATCATTATTACCAAACACTTGCCAGTACCTGATATTATCAGGAATGGTTGGTCTGCATTTTACCTCCATCGTGTACGGGCGAGTCGAGTAGAAAGGAATCTTACATGTGGTTGCTAACGTAGCCAATCCGTCCGCAAGAATGTTTTGTTCCCTCGGGATTACTTGCAAGTCAACTTCAGTGAAACATCTAAGGGCATCAAGAACGACATTCCTATAATCTCTAAGACGTGGGTGTTTCGCAGTGTACTCACCTTTGATTTGCTTTATTATCAACTCAGAGTCACCTCTTACCATAATCTGTTTAGCACCAACTCTTTTCAAAAGCTTCAGACCGAGCATCAAGGCTTCATACTCAACAATATTGTTAGTGCATTGGAAATTTAATTTGTAAGAATGATTTTCTGAATACTTGTTTCTATGATTATGCAGCCAAACTCCTTCTCCAGCTCCTTCCTTGCTTACTACTCCATCAAAATCCATGCTCCAGAAATCTGTCGGTAATTCTTCAGTTATCACATTTTTCATTCTTGCTACCTCAATGATTTCTTGGCCTTCATCTAGACCAGATGTATCTTCTCCCAACTGAGTTTTTTTCTCTCCCATGTCACCATCATTGTACAAGATAAAAGAATCCAAGTCAGAATGCGCGGAGTAAAGAGGATAGTTGTGTGGTTTTTCCTGGCTACTGACCATGTACTTCATCAATGTTTCTCTGTATAGTCTTCTTTGTTTCCCGAAAACTGGGATAGTGGCATAAGACATATCTAGCTGCAGGGTACCTCTCAACTTAGCCCCCCAAGACCAGGATAGCAACATTCCATACTTCGGAGGGATTTCTGCAACTACCATGTCCATGACCATGCTCTTTGCAGGAATCTGAATCAGGGTGATACATAGGTCCTTGAGCAAACCAATACATCTAACTTTACTGGAGTCAAATGAGTGTAAATCCTTGTAAGGTCTAGTGACCTCCAGTCCCAGCTTCTCCATCACTGCTTTAGGCATCAAATTGTGGGAAGCACCTGAATCCATCATAGCGTTATGCAAGATCAGGTAATGTATGTTTAGACTGATGTAAAAAGGAGCGATGTGAGATCGGAAGAGC
>CBVK0100306943.1:2666-13598 GCA_900067695.1 Picea abies
ATAAATAAAACTTAACTATTTTCCCCAAAATTCATGGCAACCCACCATACATGTTTAATACACCATATCGACCAATTAATCAAGTCAAGAGGATATGTAATGCTACTAAATATTTGCATATGCAATAGAATTTCCATAATCATTCAACCATTTATTAAATAGTTAACCATCTATGCTAGTAATTAATACATCAAGTAGTAATTAATACTAGCATACATGCGCAATGTATGTATGTTTAACTAGTGTACACATAACTTGTGCATGTACTAATGATAAACAATCACAACCTCTAATGCATAATTCATGTATGTTCACAACCAAGAATACAGTACAATAAATTCAGTAATACATCATTCAGTAATATTTACTAACATAATTAGAATAACTCATTAATCATTGATCATTACATTTAAATTATCATAAATGATCAAAACAAATGTTACAAACACACAAGAACCGAGTAAGAAAATAGAATGGCATGTCAAATCACCAAGCAACATCCTCAACTAACTCTGAATCATCCTTCCTCTGTAACTTACTTCCATCTTCCACATCCTATCATTTCCTCTGTTGCATTATCTTGGAGCGTCGACTATATCAACCCAACTCCAAATATAACTTGTAAGCAGAAGTGTCGACTACATCGACCTGCCTTCCCTAGTAGGCAATTGTCAGTTTACATCACACGTCTAGGGGAACATGGTTTAACACAACCCTCCCATGACTCCAAGTTTCAGAGGATAAACGGCGGGTAATACATCCACCCCTCCTAATAGGATAAACGGCGGGTAATACATCCACCCCTCCTAATAGAACTAGGGTCAACACCCTATCATTGATCACATTGTGCCACCATTTTTTTTCTTAGAGCTTTGTCATCAAATAACCAATTTGGGCAACAATGCTTTCCATAAAACTTGCACTTGCCGACATATCATAACAATGTCAATAACTTCAATAATGTGTTGGTTATCTTAGTCAAACACATCATCATTTGTAACTATATAACAATTTTCATGATATTAACAATATTACGTATTGGCATTAAAAGTAAGCAAGTGTATTTATTTACCATGTGATTCATACCAACAATCCATTCATAATATAAATCAATCTAGTATCCATGTACCAAAGCTTTCTTTAAACGTTTGCATGTTTAAAAAATAATCTAACTATTGTCATTAATAACATAAACAATAGAAACTCATACACTAATTTTCGCATATAGGTAGGTCCACATGTCTTCATAATATAGTTCTATCAATCTAGTTGAGTTCAACAAATAATAAGCAAATCATAATATAGTTCTATCAATCTAGTTGAGTTCAACAAATAATAAGCAAAGGAATAACAATACAATCCATAGAGTAATTTAGTAGTTTTAAAAGCCAAAATGTGGGGTGTTGCAATGAAGGCAAGGATGGAAGTTGATGCAACAAGGTTTGGACAATTGATCCAAGAGTACAACGAGGTTTCCCAATAGTCCAGAGCATAAGTTGAAACTTTAGCACAAAGGTTGCAAGCTATGACAGAGTTGCAGCCTCGGTTGGGATTGTTTAGGAGGAAGGATGGCCCAAACAATAACAACATCACAATAAGGAAGCAACAAGAATTGCCTAAGTCTATAGGTAAGTTTGTTGATTGTTTCCATTGTTACTAGAACCATTTTTCCATTGATAGTCCTTTGAAGATGAAGTTGAAAGGTCCTTTAAAGATGAAGTTGAAAGACTTGGGATAAGCTCAAGTGTAACATAATTTGAAGGTGAAGTCAATAGCCTTGGGAGTAGGCCAAGTGCAACAGACTTCAAAGATGATGTTGGAGGTTTTGGGTGTCTTAGAAACAAGTTTATGCATGTTCATGGTAGAAGTTCAAGAACAAGAGTTCATGGGAAAGGAGAAGGCAATGCACATGCCTCACTTAGACAATTTGATCATCTTTTCATGCCATAAACCCTTTGTCATTACTAAAACAAGGAGGAAGTTGGACGTCGTCAGCATGATGACGATATTGAACATGGTTCAAGGTGTTGTGCGACCTTGTAGTGGAGGACATGGAAATTTTGGATTTGATGGAGGATCAATGCATGGAGCTTCAAGAGCGACTTCTATGCAACATTTGGTGGACAATAATTCCATGAAGGTATTGAAACAAAGGTTTGCTAGACAGAATCCCATAGTGGATTCTAGACAAATTATTGACACAATTGTCAGAGGTGGCCTTGGAAACTACCTAGCATATTCCCTTCACTGATAAATTCCATAGGTTGCTCATTGCTTAGGCATTATCAATGTAGCCTAAGTGCAATAATAAAAGGTGTCAAGTTCAATGAAGAAGTTAGGAGCATTGGGTTGCAGAGGCAACTTAACAGTTTGAAGGCGAAGGTGGTGACCTTGACTTGGTCGAATAAAGTTGTATAAGTAGAATAAAGTGTAGAAGGAAGCGAAAATTTTGGGCATGAAGAAGAGCATTATCATAGAGATGACTCAAGCATGCATGGGTTGCAATAGTCATGGGGGATATCAATGTACAGAAGCATGGTAGAATCAGTTGAATTTTAGATGCAACAATAGGTTTGGAGAAGTGTAACACTTAGATAGATTGTACAACCTTCTTATGGAGGTTGAGTTGCAATAGCAACAAAATGAAACACCAACAACATAAACATCCAAGAAGTAGTGTTGACAAAGTTTAAGAAAAAGCACTTTCGTTCAAAGGAAGATTGGACAGTGGGCAGTTGCATAGTGATTATGAAAGTTACATTACAAATTAGTTCAAGGAGTCGACCACAGATGGATGCATGAGTTTGAGCAGTAGACATTGGAGGACAACATGTTTTTGAAGATGTTGTTAGGGATGGAAATGACATTAAGTGGGGGATGATGTAATCTCATAGCCTTGAGTGGAGGACATGGAAATTTTGAATTTGATGGAGGAACAACATTAATAACAAAAAAAGTAAAAGCTCATACATTAATTTTCACATATAGGTAGGTCCACATGTCTTCATAATACAATTCTATCAATCCAACTAAGTTCAATAGGTAATAAACAAAGGAATAACAATATATTCCATAGAGTAGTTCAGTTATTTTAAAAGCCAAAATGTGGGGTGTTGCAGTGAAGACAAGGATGAAAGTTGAGGAAACAAGGTTTGGACAATTGGTCCAAGAGTACACTGAGGTTTCCTAATAGTCCAAAGCATGAGATGAAGCTTTAGCACAAAGGTTGCAAGCTATGACTAAGTTGTAGCCTTAGTTGGAATTGTTTAAGAGGAAGAATGACCCAAACAGTGGAAACATCACAACAAGGAAGCAGTAAGAATTTCCTAAGTCTAGAGGTAATTCTATTGATTATTTCCATTGTTATATTGATTTCTCTTTGAAGATGAAGTTGAAAGACTTGGGAAAATTTCAAGTGTAATATAATTTAAAGGTGAAGTCGACAGCCTTGGGAGTAGGCGAAGTGCAATAGACTTTAAAGATGATGTTGGAGGTTTTGGGTGCCTTAACAACAGGTTTAGACATGTTCATGGTAGAAGGTCAAGAACAAGAGTTCACGGGAAAGGTGAAGGTACTTCCCATACCTCACTTAGACAATTTTATCATTTCTTCATGCCATAAAGCTTTTGTCATTCCTACAGTAAGGAGGCAATTGGAAGTCATCACCAAGATGACGACCTTGAACACAATTCAAGGTGTTGTGCAACCTTGCAGTGGAGGACATGGAAATTTTGAATTTGATGGAGGATCAACACATGGAGCTTCATGAATGACTTCTATGCAACCTTTGGTGTACATCAATTCCATGAAGGTATTGAGAAAGAGGTTTGCTAGGCATAAGCTCATAATGGATTCTAGACAAATTATTAACACAAATGTTGGAGGTGGCCTTGGAATCTACCTAGCATATTCCTTTCGATGATAAATGCCATAGGTGGGTCATTGCCTAGGCACTAACAATGAATCCTAAGTGTACTAAAAAAATGTGCCAACTTCAATGAATAAGTTAGGAGCATTGAGTTGTAGAGGCAACTTTACAATTCGAAGGCGAAGGTAGTGACCTTGCCTTGGTCCAATAAAGTTGTACAATCTTACTGAAGTGTAGAATGAATTAGTTGTTTTAAGCATAAGTGCATTCTCATGGATTTGACTCAAGGATGCCTAGGTTGCAATATTCATGGGGGAGATTAGTGTACAAAAGCATGGCAGAATGGGTCAAAGTTCAAATGCAACTAGGTTTGGAGAAGTGAAACACTTGAACAGATTGTAAAACCTTCTTAGTGAAGGTTGAGTTGCAATAGCAGCAAAAGACAACTACAACAACATAGACATCCAAGAAGTAGTGTTGACAGAGTTTTGACAAAGGCGTTTTCATTCAAAGGAAGATTGGATAGTGGGTAGGCATAGTGATTTTGATAGTTACATTGTAGAGTGGTTGAAAGAGTCACTCGTGGATAGATGTATGAGTCCAAGTAGCATACATTGGAGGATATAATGTTCTTGAATATGTTGTTGAGGATGGAAACGACTTTCAATGGCAGAGGATGTAAGGCCCTATCCATGAGTGGGTTACAATCACTTTGGTGGTCATTGATTAACATAGACAGACACAACATGAGGTTGGTTGACTGAACGAGTTAATTTAGGTTCCCTTGCATGATGGCAAGGCATGACATAGACTTCCAGGGTGCCCTCACATGAAGGTAGGGTGCATAACAGACATTTGGTAGCTCACACATTGGTTGGATGCACTAAGAGAATCTTGGTGAAGAGATTGGCTAAGGGAGCAAAGTTATGGTTTATTGCAAGTGACCCATGTGTTGTACCTTGGGATTGTTCCTGGCTAGGAAAAATACCAAGGTGCCTTATGAGGCTTACATAAAGCCTCCCCGCTTTAGGCTTCAAGCTGGCTCTTGGGCCAGAGGGGGTATTCCTCATTTTGTCACAAAGATCTGTTGTTCTAAGTCACCTCATAAAAACCCTTAAAAACACATACAAATGCCAGATTTGGAAGATAAATAAAATAATGAAAATCTAGAGAATTAATGGCATTCAAAGAAAACAAACAACTCCAAACAAACTGTCAGACTAGGGCCTCTCCAATGGGCACCTTTCTCCAACATGCAGAGTTGTAAAAATAAGTGGATGGAAGATACAAAAGAAGGGTCTCAAATGCCAGTGGGAATAACATGGTACTCCTTGGCATTGAGGAAAAAAAATATCATAAACAAATAAAGAGGATGGTAGTCTTTAATGTTTCTAATAAGAATAAAAGTGTGTGGAAATATTCAGGTGAACAGTGTGCATGAAAACATATTGACTATTTCACTTGAATTCCATAGCTTAACTATAAAAATGAATCCTTGCACAATCTTGATTTTTTTTATGTAGGATGCTCTTCAATATGAACAGAAAGTAATAAATAGTAAACCTATTATAAAGTAGTTAAAGAAAACATTATACTCAGAACCCTAAAACCAGTTAAAGCAATAATAAAAAAGTGTCTGGTGTATCATTAACTATTACTTAACATAATGTTAAGGTACAACCATAAAAATAAAAAATAAACAATGAGAACATGTTTTCAAAATATCTTTATTGCTGCACAAAATAGTGAAAATATTACATTCATGGAGAAAGAAGAGTTTTTTATTAACAAGAAGAAGGTTACATAAACATAGAAAGAAATGACATAATCTGCAATGCTAGTGGCGAATCCGTTGGCTAGTTTTCTGATCCGCTGTAAATAAAATGGCCTTGAACACTTAGATTCCCTGCGGTGCCAAAATATCCAACCCCTTCCATGTCCTAAAAGTTGCCTTTTATTCCCCTTCAAATGTTGGGTTAGGGTTCCTTTTGTAACTAATTTCTAAAAAAAAATCACTTTTTACTTTATCTTTTATTTTCCCGTAGTTTACTTGCCACTTGTACCATTTGATAACTTTTCCATTTGTCATTATTTTCACAAAGATTAATTATTTGAATAAGTTGCAAAGAGATTCCAACATGAAATATTCCACCTTCAAGGTAAGCACCATATTGCATTACAAAGATGTTTTAGCAGATAACTTGAGTCTATTCTTTGACTACGACCATGATTGCACCTTCTCTAAGAAATCCAGCATGGTAAATTATTACTTTTGAGTTGTTATATTTCAAGCGGGCATTTGAACCTTTAAAGTTTTCTCCAATTCCAAACATGGTCTAGGAGAAAAGCATTTGATCAATGAAGTCTATATCATATAGAAAATTTGAAACATAATCATAATGGTAGTAACCCCTAATTTTTCATCAATGTGTTGTGTATATTTCTATTGCTTGCTCAGAATTTGTTGGCGAACCATTGCAATTGATGAAACAATAAAGCTAGTATGGTTTTACAACTTTATTAGAGGTGTTGTCACCAATAAGTCAAGCAATCTCTCGAACTTTAAAATATACCAAGATTGTATGGGGAACTAGTACCTTTCTTTATGACATCCTTATGCCATGCTAGATGAACTTGTGAAGATATATGTGCAAGGGAACTTGTGCTTAGGTAAGACAACGAGTGATCACTTACTATGGTGCAAGGCAACCTCTGGATAGCTAATTATTTTTTTATAACATTATTGTCGAATTAAAATTGGTCTTCATGATTTTTGAATGTTAGGGTTTTCAACAACTCTAAAATACTATGAACATGTTCTCCAAAAGGAACTGCATGCATGTGAAGTTTCTGGATGTCATAATTGTCCCAATTGTAAGCATGTCCTCCGAACATTTTTAAAGTTGTTTGCATAATAATCTATCTTTTGAAATTCAACCATGCCACCTCACATCATAGGAGTACGTTGACTAACGGGTATGAATAGTAGTAGTTCTCCTTCTCCCGCGTTGCCCAAATGGATCTTCTTTATATTCTATAAAGACAAATTCCAAAGGAGAGTGGACAACTATTCGAACCCAAACAATGGTTCCAATGTTTTCTCACTATACATAATGACGATGCCAGTTTTAAATTCTATTGAAACTTTCCACACAAGGAATCACGATAGAATGAGAAGTCGATATGCTTTACCCGAATGTGTAAAATACCAATCACACTACTCACACCTCTTTAGCTTATGCATGTACATAGATCTATTAGGGTTCGAAATATCCTTCTAAATCATACCTCAAATATCCATCGACCGATTCATAATTGATGAGTGGCAAATGGTAGGTAGCAATGTTAACATTATTCATTGAATATCCTCGATGCTTCATTGAGATAAAAACCCTAATCCACTCCTTGCTTGTTGAATCTCAATATTTTCAAGGCTATGAAAAATACACAATGAAGTCGCCCCCTTGATGTCTTCCCTAAATTGCGAAAGTAAACTAAGGAAACATAAGTGTTGATCCATCTCCTTGTTGCAAAGAGGGTATCATATTTATAGTCGACATGATTTCCATCCCTCCAGTTATAATGGTTGATCAAGAAACAATGGTTTTCATCCAAGAAGAATCATTGTGTACCATAAGGGTGCTGATATGGTGAAGATTTGAATTAGTCATTGTAAATAACAATAGTGATAAATGCCCAGTACATGCTCATATTTGTATTGAAAACCTCTTACTCCAACAACTAGGTACCTTGTTATCTAGTGATTTCCTTACTGCAAATCATATTAGCAACTCACAAAACAAAAATTCACTATCGAAATATTCAACTTTAAGCATGCAGCGAAAGCAAAAAACTAGAAACCAAATCATGCACACATAAACACCAATATTTTGGGGTAGATACCTCTAGAAAAACTCCAAAGGGAAAACCAATGCTGAGAATGATTTTATTATGCTAAAATTAGGGCTCCCATAATAAGGATAATGGCCCACTGAGAGAAACACAACTGTAGACAAACATAGAAAAGTTTGGTTTGTTGTACGGCCCATAACTACACACTTTTTGAGATGTATGTGCATGTCCCTACTATGTGCCCGCATATACGCGCCTATCTCCACTGGCACCCGCATATACGCACCTATCTCCACTGGCACCCGCATACACATACGAAAAATCTTGTACAACAAGCTCCATACAACTCAACACTTCCTATGGGTTTGCTTCACTGAAACCCACTTGTGACAACCTATGTTCTCTCGTCTCCTTGATCTGATCTCTAAATGGAAGTCCTTCTCCACCTATCCAAGATCTCTTTGAATCATAGTCCTTCGTGATCGATCTCTCTTTGTCCTCTGTCAATCTCTCTCGATCATCCTGACAAATATCTCTCAAGTGTCAAGTGTCTTCCTCCTTCACCCTAGCCTTGATTTTATAATCATGAATTATAATCTATTTCTAATCTCCAAAGTGATTGACAGCTGAGAATACTTCTCACACTCACTTGAGATTTAGATTACATGTTAATGACTTTCAACATTTCTTTAAATAACTCAATTAATTAATAAAAACACTTTACTTTAATAATTCATTTAACTAAAGTAAAGTTACCAATATAGAAGGCTTTAGATGACTTACGCATGCTAGACACCAAGCCTATGCATAAATACATGTCTGATGCTACATGCATCAACACTCCCTCTTAGCAAGGAGGGTATTTCTTGAAGAGCTACATGGAATTGGTTCTCCCTCCAACCCTAGCACAATGTCACACACATTGTTATGCATACGAACATCCCTCTAACCTTTTTGGTCAACTTCTCCCTGAATAATGGAAGTCACGGAATCGATGATGCTACATATTAATGCCACGAAGTTTGGAAACTTCATCAAAGGCCTACTCTCCCTCAATGTGCTCCTAGAAGCCTCCTGCTCCTGATTATCCATAAATGTCATCTTGTAACAACTTGGTCTCCTATAATAACTGGAAGGGGCTAACTCCCTCTTCCCATATGAAGGTTGACTCCCCACACTAGAAGTTTGTGAACTCTGCTCATCCTTCGGCTACTCACCCTTCAGAGCCTCCTGCTCGTTGTTCTATGTCACTGACATCGATCCATGATCCAAGATCTCCTTGGATCCTCTTACAGGATTTCCCTGCAACCTATATAACATACCCTCTCTGACACCAATTCAAACTATTGTGTTAGGGATATATCCCTCTGAACATAGGAGTACTTTCCCTCTTTGAAAAGTAACGTCAAAACCCATGTCCTCCAAAACTGAAAATGAGAGCAAATTCTTCTTCAGTTTTGGTACATACAACACATCTTCCACCTCTAGAAATCCTTCTGAATCCAGTTGGAACCTCACTGTCCCAATTCCCTCTACACCACACTTGGCATGAGTTCTAAGCTCCACTTGTAAATATAAGTTTGTTTCTGACTATCGAGTGCACAACTCATGTGTCCCCATCATATGACGAGAAGCCCCACCGTCCAAGTACCAAGCACTCCTTAAATTGGTGCTGGAAGAGAGGAAGAAGAACATTGAGAATTCCTTCTCAAACTTTGTTGCAAAATCATCTAGTTGTGTCTCTTCCGATGTTGTTGTATGCGTCTTCTCTTGCCCCTTCTTCTCCGGACACTGTGATGCATAGTGCCTATACTTATGGCACATGAAGCACTTGATTTTACTTAAGTACTTCTTACATGGTTGTGAGGTTGACTCCTCATTGTTACCCTTGGAACCCTTTCCTTTTCCCTTTCTTGTATTACTGACAAGGGCCAGGTTCTCCTCCTGTTCATCTTCCTGCTTGCCTGCTTTAGACTCCTCCTGAGTCTCTTCTTGGATGCAATCATCCCAAAGTCTCTGCCAATCTGGTAGATTTTCCCGAGCACAAAATCCTTTGAAAAATGGTTCCCAAGACTTGGGAAGATCATTCAGTGCCACATTCATGAGCTCTATGTCCTATGTTTTCTCCCCTATGGCTACAATTTGTTCACGCACCTGTGTGATCCTCATGAGATAGCTAGTAACATTATCAGATCTAGACATATGTACGGATATGAGTTTATTTCTCAAGATCATCTTCTTATTCATGTTCTTTCTCTGGAATAAACTTACCAAGACATCAAACATCTCTTTGGCCATCTTCTTCTCAGATAGGTGAGGAATTAGATGATCCTTCACCGAATCCAAGAGGACCCTATTTGATTTGATCTCTTTCTTATTGTGAGCTTCCAAAGTTGTCAGATCTATTGGTGGATTTACTACTTTGTCCACTAACTCCCAAAGGTCATACTCCTTCAATGCCAAAATTACTCTTGCTTTCCAAGATAGGAAGTTGGATGCTCCATTCAATTTGTCTTCAACTCTCAATGATGTTGTTTCCATCCCTAACGCCTAATAAACTGCCCTAGAAAAACAACCTGTTGCTGGACGATGTCCCTGTGCTGACCTGGAAAAACTTGTACACACCTGTCACAACTAAACCCCTACGTATGTACGCACCCTCCCTTAAGGAAGCTCGCATATGTACTCACTTGGGCTTACTGCAGTCCGCGTATACACAATTGTGTCCAAAGAGACTTGTGTATGTACACGCCTATCCCTTTTGTAACCCTATGTATAGCTCTGTAAATCTGCAAAACCCTAGTTCTTCCTCAATACGATTGTTCCCCTAAAATCTGTCCTTTGATTTCTTCCTGCTAGTTATGGATTTGCTAAGATCTTCTGCAGATCTGATAGATCTACTATCAACTGCTATGGATATGAGATCTGGCTTCCCTTTAGATCATGCGCTCTGATACCATGTTGAAAACCTCTTACTCCAACACCTAGGTACCTTGTTATATAGTGATTTCCTTACTGCAAATTAAATTAGCAACTCACAAAACAAAAACACACTATTGAAATATTCAACTTTAAACATGCAGCGGAAGTAAAAAACTAGAAACCAAATCATGCACACACAAACACCAATATTTTTGGGTAGATATCCCTGGAAAAACCCTCGAGGGAAAACCAGTGTTGAGAATGATTTTATTATGCTAAAATAAGGGCTC
>CBVK0100306944.1:0-12522 GCA_900067695.1 Picea abies
TTGATTTTGTTCATTTCTCCTCGTAGCTCATCCACCCCAGATATATTATGATTTATGATAGGGGATGGACTTGATATGTTGTGTTCTCTCTTATTGGAATGCCTCACAGAGTGGTGGTGATATTTGCTAACACTTATGGTTCTTCTTTTCTAATTAGGAGGCCTATGACTTCTAGATTTGCTTAAGCCACTCTCCTTGTACAAATTCTTTTCTATTATGTTCAAGCTCTGAAATAAATTCATTTTGAAGTCATTCTACTTCTCCTTGGCTTTCATAACCCTTTAATTATCATATTTATGTCTTTGGACATCCTTCTGCAAATTTTTAATGGTCTCTTCCATATTCATGTTTTCATCCCTTCCTTCTCCATGTCCATTGGAGTTTGTTCCTTCAATGCCCAAATGGACATCCATCCCTATGATCTCATCCTCCTAACTATAAGTCCCTTGTACCTTCTCCATTACTCTAGAATCTATGTTGATCTTGATCTGATCTAGTTTTTGTTAACTCTGCAAAATGTGCAGCCAACAAAACTTTGTCAGGCTAATTGTTTCAACAATTTCATGAAAATGTGAACCATTCTGGTTCAATAATATATATCAGAATTATTTGTTCTGATTTCTGGAAAATTGAATTCCTCGATCAATTTTATGGGTGGATATTTAGATTAGACCTTCCAACACCTTTCCAACGCCTTCTCCCATGCTCAATTCCGAGTCTTGAGCAGAAAGTTATGGCTATTTGAAATTTTCCCATTAATATTTTTGTTCATTTTCAACTTGGCGCTACTCTGCGCTGTAATTTTTCATTTTTGAAACTACTCCATTGGATTTTTCATAGTATATAAATTTGGTTTCCTCATATACATAATATGGACACTCTATCCAAGTTTCACCTCTTTCTGGGTTATGGGATGCTAGTTACAGTCTGCTGAAATTCCAGACCAAAATACCATATTGTAATTGGTATGCTATAGGTACCTTCTTTTCCATATTGAACACTTTTAACATGCCTAGAAATTTAATTCAGCTCTTGGAATTTCTTATATGGTTCAATATCCTTCCATTGACTTCTCATGTGCCTCAATATGATTCCGGAGCAAAAAGTTATGGCTCTTTGAAGTTAGATGGGTCTTAAAATTTACCCTCCATTGTTTGTGTTGTAACTTTCTCATAAAAGCTTCATTTGACGAATGGTTTACGCCATTAGAAAGATCTCTCTGAGCTCTTTTATTTGGGATATAGTGATAGAGTGTGTTTTGTCACACTTTGTTCTTTTGGTTTTCGAATGCCTAAAAATGCTCTTAAGGGCCTCAAAAACGTGCTGCAAAAAGATGGCATTCAAATGATATAAAATGTCACAAAAAATCATTGGTTTTTTGCTATTGTTCACCCTTCAAACAACTTCGTGTGCAGAAATTTCAACATGTAAACCCATATTCACAATTCACAACAACAACAAAAGGAAAATCATGTTTTGCGCACTTTAAAACCACTATGTATCACTTCTTTGTCGCGTCAATAACTTGTGCGCACTACTTTTATGTCGCGCGCCAATATCCACCACGTGCAGTTTTGGTTCTTGAACTATTACCTGTTGCACGTAGTTTTTGTATCGCGCACTGATATTCTGCATGCATTTCAATCTACACATTGCACCATGCCAAATTTTACTATGCCTGCATGGTGCACCAATACTCTGCACGCACCATTAACTAAACCATCATGTGACAACATATACCCATATTGCCCGTGCACCATCAAAGTTTCTCTGCACTCTGCCAATACTGTGCACACCACGTGTGCCATTATTATGTGTGTGAATACTGCGTGCACCTTATTATGTGAATGCACACCGTGCAATGCTAAATTTAGTGCATGCACCCACACACCAACATTTTTTGTGAGGCACCAAAATTTAGCGCACGCACCAGCACGCCAACATTTTTACGCGCGCACCAGCACGCCAACATTTTTATGCGTGACACCCAATTTTTACATATCAAAATCCTTTTACTGCACATCCTTCATTTTTAGTGCACCCACCTACGCACATTCATTTTTATGTGCATCAATTCCTCATGAATTCCACTGCAGAAATTGGGGCTTTGCTTAACGTTTTCTCAATTTCCACCATAGACATTTTACAATTATGAAATTTGTTCAATTTCACCCCAATAACACCAATTCAACCTCTGTAACAACAAATCATTGTGGTTTGACATTTATGGAATGAATTTTTCCCAAACTCAATTCACGAATTGAGAATTTTAATTATAAAACTCGCTCCAACTGTCATGGCTTCACTGTGAGTTCAAATTCGACCAATTCCAGGTATGAATTTGCTAGAAAAAATATTAAATCAATAATATCTCATCACATGGCCGAATTTCTCAATTTTCCCATGAATTTAACAACAAAAATTGGGGATTTTTCCTAATTCCACACAATTGTTGTTACCTTTTACCATGGACACTCTGTAACTCGAAATTTAGCCACTTCCAAATCAATCATTTATGACATTTCTCTTCAAATGACTTGTTCGACCCATCTAGGCTCAACGTTGAAAACTGAAGCTCTGATACCATGTTGTAACATCCCCGGCCACCCAATCTGGGCCACGCTACACCAGAGAACTCTTACGTTCTCTCTATGAAACATACTGTAACATACCCAACATCCAACTGAGCTATGCCACACAAATTTTTCGAACTGCATGCAATTTAAATATATACACACAGAACTCTTGCAGAAACATATATATAAAATGTAAACATCCAAATACATATGTAAATGCACGGATTCACACTGAAATAACAGTAAAAATATACATGCATCATATACAGGAAATACCCATAAAAATAAACACGTAAATAACAATGCAACATTTAAATTTATCACACAATTGGCACTTATCTTGGTAAGAATGTCACCAACTGTGTGCAAACCTTCCATGAACCTCCCAAGCTTAGACCATATTGTTCATCACTCTCAATAGTGAGTCACCCCTGAGCTGGGACTAAACTCCACCTAGGTAAATAGATTCCTAACCAGGCTAAAGCTTCATAGACAATAGGAAAGACTCTGTCTCATGTGCCAACTCAAACTAACAACCTACAGTCCCGCATTCCCCATATTCCTGCCCCACCTAGGAAGTGTACCCCTTCTCCACTCAACAGTCCTTTTGTTGCCCCACTTCCTTTCCAGGCTTTAGCAACAGGCTAGACAGGAAGTCTCAGAGCATTGTAGCTACAGTTTAGCACCTTCAGGAAATCAATTCCCAACAATTCTCTCACCTAGATAATTTCTCATGTGCCTGACAACCCGCCTCTTCAATATCCCATGGGCTTGACAACCTATTTATTCAATCCATCTCTTTAGCTAACTAGATACACCAACACAAAATGGCTATGCATACAGGTTCAAGTATAGTCATGAAGATATGAAGGATAGCTCAATGGGTGTGTGCATGCTCATCAATGATTGATTGAATGACTGAATGATGGAGGGAATGATGGGAATAATGATGGAAAAAGATGGGAAAATGAACTAAGTCCCAACAATATGTATGCATGTCCCCAAGTTGACACTTTTCATGTTGGGAGCTTCTTTGGCCCACTTGTACCCAACTTTAGAACTTAGGATAAAATAATTATCCATACTTTATGATTTTGTAAATATTAATATAATATTCCTTTTTGGCTTAAGCTCCTTAGTTTAGCCCTTTTCCTTAACTTTTATCCCTACCCTTTACCTAACTAGTGGATTTTAGTCCACCATATATTTTATCATGGTCGGTCTGTGCACAACAATGTATGTTATATTAATTATGAGACATATACAAAAATAGGTGCACTTGCCTTTAACATCTAGGCTCTCCGGTCTAATAAAAACATAAGCATCCTATCTTATAATAACTGGCTCACCATCTTATAAAAGACAACATATACACAAAGGCTCCCTGGACTCAAAATCGAGCGTAGTTAAGTTGTTGCACATGATATCCTGGAATGTGCACACTTCCTCATTTTATTGTGCAGTACATGCACGCACTATGCCATGAAATGTGCATATAAAAATTATATCAAAACAACTCACCAGCTTAAGTACATTTACATTTTCATTTAAAATTGGGTTTGGGCTTAGGGATATTACAACTATATCCCTTTTCCAAACATCCCTTTTACACCTCACCCACTAACATGACTTGGATTTGATTTCTCCAAGAAACATCCCACATCCAGTGAGCACTATCCCAATAGGATGTTGTGTCACTTTCTCCAAACTTGGCTTTGTTAAGGTTTAATATATCATTGAGTTTCATTTCATTTCATTAGATAAAAATAACATAGATAGGGTCACCGAGAAATACACAATCATAAGAGACACATCATTTATCCTGGGAAACCCTCATGGGGGAGAAAACCCAGCAGAAAATTCCTTAATATAGATAGCCAATACAATGCAAATAGATAACTCAAACAAATACAAAAAGTCCTCTCCAAGAAGTGTATATCTCTCTAACTCTCTTCTTCTTCTCCAGCTGCAGCTCCAGAATTGCGCTTTTATGAAAAAGTGATTATGTGTACAAATGAGGCACTAGCCTCTCTTATTTATACAATTTGGCACGTGTGAAATGGGGTGTCTTTTCACTAGTTGGGCCAACTTCTCATTTTGGGTGGTTATAACCACTTTAATATATTATGGGTGTTTATAACCACTTTAATATATTATGGGGCTGGCTTTTCGTTTAGCCCATTACAATTAGGGTTTGACCAATCCGCAAAAGGGGATTTGGTCAATTACAATTCCCGACATGATCAATCCGCAAAAGGGGATTGATCTAATGAATAATACATCAATAATAATTAGAATACTCTTTGCAGTTACATTATTTCAACACTCCCCCTTAATAAGAAGGTTATTCTACAATAGCATCAGGCGAGAGAGAGGGAAACATCATCAACAACATCTTGGAACACTGATTGGCATATCTATAAATCATTAGAAGTTTTTCTCATCATCAATATTATCACTCACAGCAGAGAGATGGAATGACATCATCATCCTCATTAGCAAGAGGCTAAGGTAATATCATCATCATATTCAGCGTGAGGCTAAAGTAACATCATCATCTTCAGCATGAATGATGAAATGACATCATCATCATCATAATCATCTTCAACAAGGAGCTAAAGTAGCATCATCATCATCATCATCTTTAGCAAGAAGATGAAGTGGCATCATCATCATCATCTTCAACAAGAAGCTGAAGTGGCATCATCATCATCAACTTCAGCAAGAAGCTGAAGTGGCATCATCATCATCATCTTTAGCAAGAAGCTGAAGTGGCATCATCATCATCAAATTCATAACGAAGCTGAAGTGGCATCATCATTATAAACTACATCAACATGGATTAGTATAACACTAATACATCATCATCATCAATAACAACACAAGGCTGATACAACATCAAAAGAAACAATATCACAGCACAAAGGCTGGAGTATCATCAACAACAACAACATCATAACACCAAGGTTGGAGCATCATTAACATCAACACTAGGTTGAGGGTCTTCAACACGAGGCTAGAATCATAACACGAAAGCTGGCACATCATCACAACACGAGGCTGGCACATCATCACAGCACGAGGCTGGCATGTTATCAACATGAGACTGGCATCACAACAATTAAGCTGGCACATCATCACAGCAATTAATCTCGAATCACAACACAACAATTAAGTTGATATCAACAATTAAGCTGGAATCTCAACACAACAATTAAGCTAGCATCATCAATTAAGAAGGAATCTCAACACAACAATTAAGCTGGCATCAGAAATTAAGATGGAATCTCAACACAACAATTGAGATGGCATCAACAATTAAGCTAGAATCTCAACACAACAATTAAGCTGGCATCAACAATTAAGTTGGAATATCAACATGGCAATTAAGTTGGAATCACAACACTCAGCTGGCATCTCAACACAACAATTAAGCTGTAAGCACAACACTCGGTTGGCATCTCAACACAGCAATTAAGTTGGAAGCACAACACTAGGCTGGCATCTCGACACAACAATTAAGTTGGAAGCACAACACTATGATGGCATCTCGACACAATAATTAAGCTGGAAGCACAGCACTAGGCTGGCATATCAACACAACGCTACTCCCCTTATCGAGGGGGGTCCTTTCGGAATATACGAAGCTTATCTCAAAATTTCTCAAACTTTACATGAGATAGAGGCTTGGTCAACACATCGACAACCTGTTCATTAATGCTAACTTATTGGATCTTTATGGCTCCTCTCTACACCATGTCACGGATGTAATGGTATCGGATCTCTATGTGTTTCGACTTGTCATGAAATACATGATTCTCTGTCATCTTTATGCAGCTTTGGTTGTCACATATAATCGTGGTTTCTTCCATCTATAGGTCGAATAAACCAGTCAACAACTTACGAAGCCATGTGGCTTCACAATTGGAAGAACACGCAACAATGTATTCTACTTCCGTTGTATTTGGAGCAATGCTTGCTTGCTTCCTACTATGCCATGAGATCATGGCTGATCCCAAACTGAAACAACATCCTAAAGTTCTCTTCCTGTCAAAGACACTTCTAGCCGAATATGAATTAGTGTACCCACTCAGTGTGAAATTATGATCTCCATCATAACTGAGACCATAATCTAATGTACCCTTAAGGTACCTCATCACATGTTTTGCAAAAACTAGGTGAACATGTTTGGGTTCTACCAGAAACTGACTCAAGGTGTTCACAGAAAAATAGATATTTGGTCTAGTGTTCATCAGATACATCAGTGATCCAATGATCTGTCTATATAGCATGGCATCAATCAATTCTGACAAAGTGTCGGCTAGAAGCTTCAACTTTGTTTCCATGGGTGTATTCATGGACTTTCACTCCAACATATCAAATCTCTTCAAGATATCAATTGCATACTTCACTTGGTTAAGGAAGATTCTCTCTGATATCTGCCATACCTCAAGACCTAAGAAATAATGCATTAGGCCAAGGTATTTCATCTCAAATTCCGAAGTGAGATTCTTCTTACATTTGGTGATGAGCCTTTCTTCTCCAGTTAAGAATAAGTCATCCACATACCGCAGTAATATCACCGTCTCATCATTCATAACCTTGAAGTAGAGGTTAGAATCATCTTTACTCTTGGTAAAGCCCAAGCTCGTAAAAAAATTGTCTATCCTCTACAATATCAAGCTCTAGGAGCTTACATCAATGTGTACAGATCCTTCCTCAACTGGAAGACATGAGTCTTTCTATCTTCAATATTCAAATCAATTTTTCTCATTACATTGTACCATTCTGGTAAACTTGCTCAGCTGCAACTAAATCTTCACAATCATGTGCTAGCTCTATGTGCTTTCTGCAAAGCACTTATCTGTCTCACTGTCTGGGAGTATGTCCTCTACTCTCTCTGCAATTTTTCCTTCTGGAACTAGGACTCTGCACCTACACCTTCTCTACAGTTGAGAATGATTTCTTCATCCTCACTGTGGCTGCTAAAATCTGAGAGTAACTCCCCTTCTTCTATAACGACAACAATGTCATCTGAAACTAATGGTGGCTCAATAACTGATATTGAAGATAACTCTTCTTATTTCATGAAGGTAACTCTATATTTCATTGTAGTCATGTCTCCATGACCCAACTAATGTACTGCACCAACTTCCACTCAATTACAAATATGGGGATTTCCCCCCCTGCATCTCATGAATCATGATTGTTCTAGTTGTCTTCATAAATACTGGAATTATTTCTTCAATAACTGGAGTAAGTGTCTTGTCATAGCCTTATCCCTCTTGCTGGGAGAATCCTCTTAGACACACATCAAGTTGTGTACATATGCAACATTTTTTATCTGTATAGATCAATATTGGAAGTCAATACTGACTTCTCTTCTAGTCTCATGGAAGAATCCATATCCTAATCTTTATGACTGGCTTCCTTCCTTGTTACTGAAACAAGGGAATCTTCCCAGGAGATTTCATATCTCCTAGAAGTTTCTGAAGTTACAATCTAGTCTTCTCACGACATCTGTCTTCCAATCCTAGAAGTTGTCTCTTCATCTGATCCTTTCTGAGATCAGGCTTACTCTCGATTTATTCTGAGTTTACAAGGACCTCATCATCTCTTACAGGGTATACTTGGTGTTGAATACCAAGTCTAAATATGGAAGATAGAGTCAGGCTTCAAGTGAGATCTACTTCCTATTCTGATGTTTGGTCATCTTTGGAGCCTTCTGCTCCTTTCAATCAATCTTCATATGAGATACTATGAATCTCAAGAGATAGATTCTTCTTCATCTTATTTGGTACATGAGTGTATATGGTCATGTACATGCTCTGCTTCATGTCTCATATAGTATTTTTCCTTCAACAACTTCACTATAGCTTCCTCAGAGTTATCACTTGTGACCTAAAACAAGGTAAACAAAACAACAAGTAGGAATAGTAGTCTTTTGATAATAGTAGATAAAGCAATAGAACAAACAATAATCACAATAGCTCCTTTAAAGATTTCACTTGTGACCTGTCTGAAGTAAAGATCAAAAGTAAGAAATACAATACGGAATGAGGTCAACACTCTTATAGTTTTGTGATCAAACATTCTTCCATGGCAACCTAGAACTAACACAAGAGGTTTTTCCTAGAGGAGATGTTAGTTGTATCAAGAAAATAATTACATTAAGCATTTACCTCAATATGCTCACATGCTACCAAGTATAATACTTTTCAAAGACTACTATCTCAACTATAGTATTTACTTGTAAAGGGGTAGTCATCAACTTGTCATGTGTAACTTTGAATCTTATCAACTTGATTTATCAAACCTGGAACCTGGAGCCTTGTTCTCAAGAATGAGTGTGCTTTCTTTTCTTCCAAGTCTCCTTCACTCAAGATGATGAGTGCTTTCTTCAACCCGTCTTTTGTACTAAGACAATGTGATACCTTGATAGAAGGTTGGGTTAGAGGATAAACTCTATGATCTCAACTTTTAATCCATCTAATACCTTGAATCAGAATTTGACCAAAGGTTAGAATGATGGTCATAGCTACAACATGCAATCTAGATCACAATAATGTCATAACAAATAGATGCATGTCAGAATAATCAAACTTGTGTTGCATTATTCCTCTAAATGTGTTGGATCTTGAGATCCTTTTATATCTATGGCAAGAGATCCCTTCTCCTGCAAATACCCTTTAAAGATTAACCATTTAAACATGTTGAGTACATACCTCTGATAGCATTTGCAGGTAGTGGCTCCATCTGGAAGCAACGGCAATGATCACCAACTCTTAAAAACTTCAAGGGTGATTGAAACTAGTACTACGGCTTATATTCAACTAGTACTGCAACTGCAATTGATGCTGCAACTGGTTTTGAGACTGCAACTTAGGGTTTTATGAGGAAACCCTAATTTTGCAAACTTCAAATTTTGAAATTCTGATCCAGGGGATAGATGCGATGAGTTGAGGCAAGTAAGCTGGTGCAGTCAGATTTCTGAAAATCCAAATTTTACCCCCTCAAACTTGACCAACGGATTTCTAGACTGGTGCTTCTGGTTTTTTGGTACTTCTGGTACTTATGGTATTTCTGGTTTTCTGGTTTTTTGGTACCAGTGAAAACTAGGGTTTCACTTTCTGGGAGATCGACCCACTAAAAAGGTGCGTAAAGGTGCCAAAGAACTCCTTGGGTTAGGGTGCACTTTTCTAAATGGTTTTGAGGTTGAAACTCTTCTTCAATAAAAAACCCTAATTTGCATGTACGACAACAGTGACATTTTTCTCCTTCTCTTGTGAAAGATGCTCTCTTAAGCTTAGTTATGATACCATGTTAAGTTTTAAGCTATTATTGAGTTTCATTTCATTTCATTAGATAACAATAGCATAATAAATACACAATCACAAGAGACACATCATTTATCCTAGGAAACCCTCATGGGGGAGAAAACCCAGCAAAAACTTCCTTAATATAGATAGCCAATACAATGACAAGAGATAAATCAAAAAAATACTGAAAGTCCTCTCCAAGAAGTGTGCCTCTCTCTCTCTCTTATTCTTCTCCAACTGCAGCTCCATACTTGCACTATGATGAACAAGTGAGTGTGTGTACAAATGAGGCGCTAACCTCTCTTATTTATACAATCGGGCACGTGTGAACTGGGGTGCCTTTTCACTGGCTGGGCCGACTTCTCATTCTAGGTGGTTATAACCACTTTAATATATTCTGGGTGGTTATAACCACTTTAATATATTTTGGGGCCGAATTTTCATTTATCCCATTACAATTAGGGTTTGACCAATCTGCAAAAGGGGATTTGGTCAATTACAATACCCGAAATGACCAATCCGCAAAAGGGGATTGATCTAATGAATAATACATCAATAATAATTAGAATACTCTTTGCAATTACATTATTTCAACACAATTAATTTGTTGTGCACGGTATCCTGGAATGTGCACACTTCCTCATTTTACTGTGTAGTACATGTGCACACTATGCCATGAAATGTGCATATAAAAATGATATCAAAACAACTCACCAGCGTAAGTACATTTTCATTTACATTTACAATTGGGTTCGGTCTTAGGGATATTACAACTACAGCTCTTGTCGAGATATCCCTTGTCCACCTCACCCCCTAACATGACTTGGATTTGATTTCTCCTAGAAACATCCCACATCTAGTGAGCACTATCCCAATAGGATGTCTTGTCACTTCCTCTGAACTTGGCTTGCACATTTGTATAATTTCTTTGAGCACTTGACTGAGTAAAAGGGGTCTTATGCACATCATGTTTAATAAAATTGATGATTATATGTGATTGAAATTGCTATGATCCCTGTGACTTATGAGCCCGTGGAGGGCGTATCTGTTGATGTGCAGGGTCATACCCAACAAATAGGTACCATATTGGACGAGTACACATGGGGAAATTATTAGTTCAGACCTCCATGGGTCTGAGAACCCACCAGATGGATGTTGAGACCCCAGCAGGGGGCAGAGACAGGCCAGAGAGTTTGTACCAGGGAAGAGGAGGACGTTCCATCAGAGGCAGTTGAGTAGACCTATACCCAGGGGGGTTGTGCCTTTTCCACCAGGACGTTGGCCTTGGAAGGCCAAGACATCACCTAGGACATTAATGACATCATCCAACATTTGTGGAGGTTTTGGGATGTAGTTGTCGCACGTGTGGCTTGTTCCAGAGGCCCAAGGAGGCCTAACGTTTTGCTCCAGGAGGCCAACATTTCCCTAGAAAGGGATAATGTCACCCTAAAATGGCATGACGTCCTCATTATTTGCTTGATTAGGGTTTGATTATGACATTTAATGTAAAAATAGTATTATTATGTATTTTTTCCATGTTGGCCTTTTGGTGACCTAAAATTAAATTAAGCTCATTTGTGTGGTATAAATTGAGGGTTTTTACTCTCATTTTATCATCATCTTTCACTCTCACTTATGTGAGGTCTGAAATGTGTGCCCTCTTTAGGGTTTTTGGCTGAAATTACTAGTGTGCACTTGTTGAAGGAGGATTTTCTTGGTTATTTTCTGCATTTTCTTGGTGGAAGGTTTACAACTAGGGTTTTCCATTAATGATACTTGGTGAATGTAAGTGAATTTCTGAAATGCTTCCTTTGTTTGAATGGTTATGGTGTTTCTACTTCCTTTTTGTTAATGAAATTTGTTGGATTAAACCCTAGGAAATAATCACATGTTGGTGTCCTTGTTTCAAGTCCCTACTAGGTTATGCTAAGAAGCCATCTTATTTGTTGAAGATAAATTCTAGGGCCTTGCCATTGCAACACCCTACCGTTCAGTCTTTAAGCTAGTCATTTTTACCTTGCCTTTTGAGCTAAAGAAGAAGGAAGACGCACTAAGGCCTAGGTTTACTACACCTTACTGATTCATCTTCCCCTAGGGTTGATAGGTTGAAGCCTTGTCTTAACAACACTTCAACCATCATATCCCTATTGTCTTTGGCCCTATCATTATCATTTCGCCCCTTCAACTTTTGTAGCTAGTTAACTCCATTTGCCCTAATAACACACTGATCTAAGACCTTCTATGTTTGAGTACCTTGATTACAAATATCCAAAACTTTGAACAACTATTAACACTTACTAACCCTATTGTTGTTATCATTTACTTATGTTATAATCATATCCATACAACATTTTATAGATATTTAAAGCAATTGAAAGATTGGATAAAGTGTAGTAATAATTGCTTCCAAATGAATGTTAGTATTGTAACATTGATGATAAATCGTTATTGCTCATTGTGAAGCTTCTTTAGCATTTATTGTGAAGTGACATATTGTGATTATTTGTTATTACACATCATTGATTTGCTTCATCAATATTATCATTGAATTGCTTTATATCATAAAGTCCTTGATTATATGAAGTACTAACCAGCAAGTGATCTTGCATATATATAGTTTTCTTGTT
>CBVK0100306946.1:625-13594 GCA_900067695.1 Picea abies
GATCAAGGCACACATTTCATCAATAAGATAGTTGAAGCCCTGACTGAGGATTTTGAAGTTCACCATCAGAAGATCACTCCTTACCATCCACAAGCAAATGGGACAATTGAAGCATTCAATAAGATCTTGGAGACATTGCTGAGGAATATTTTCAATGTGAACAAGGATGAATGGGATTTAAGAGTACCAACAGTACTATGGGCCTATAGAACCACTTGCAAGAAGCTAACAATGCAGACCCTTTTTTAAGTTGGTGTATGGTCTCGAAGCCATTGTCCCAATGGAATATTTGGTACCAAGCCTAAGAATTGTTGCCTTTACAGAAATGGATGACACTGGCGTTGTTCAAGAGAGGCTTGCACAGTTGGTTAAACTTGAAGAAGACATATTTATTTCAGGATTCCATCAACAAGTATAGAAAGAAAGAGAGAAGGCCTATCATGACATGCACATCAAGAAGAAGGAATTTAAACAAGGTGATATAGTATTGGTATAAGATAGTAAGTTCATAAAACATCCTAGGAAGTGCAGAACGCATTGGCTCGGGCCATATGAGATCGCCTATGTTACAGAAGGAGGAGCTACATAGTTGAAGACTTTGAAGGGAGAATGGAAGTAAGGATTAGTGAATGGGAGTTGGTTTAAATTGTATTATGACAACCAGCTACCCTACAACTCTAAGTAAAAGCATAAAGAAAAGGGTCCAGGTACTAGGTGCAGTTAAAACTAGGTACCAGACATAGAAAATACAGTCTTCACAAGGAAGGAAAGGAGGCATAGAGAAGAAAGAAAAGGCTACCCTACACAGTCTAAAGTCGAAGTAAAATAGAAAGGTCAGATCTGAAGTGCCTTGAGATGAGTCACAGGTGATTATTAGGGGCCTGTTGGCCTTTGGTTATGAAAGTAAGCGAAGATCAAGGAAGATAAGGGAAAATGTGAACTGCGCAGAAGACACAGTGATTGTTACTGGGTCAAAGTGAGCAAAAGAGAAGAAAAGAAGGAGTGAAGTAAAAGGAAGCAAGCCGTTGAACAAGGAGATTAAGGATGACAGATCAGCAAGAAATAAGGATCGTGGAAAACTCAACAAGTTGAAAAAGCCACCGTTGGATGCTTTGGAGCACCGTGCAAGAAGGAAGGAAAGACAAGCTGGTGAAGCCCTGAAAACATGGGTCAAGTTGACCTAGGGTTTTAGACACCTAGGGTTTTGGCATCTAGGGTTTGTGACACCTAGGTTTCGACCTAAGGATGTTGGTGAGCTATTGTAATGTATAAATAGAGGTCTAAAGGGAATGGGTTGGATTTTTGTTGATGTGATGATAATTGTTGTTGTCTTTGTCATCGTGTGATTGAGTGAGTAATCTTGAGTGAGAGAGAAGTGCTAAGTATGAGAGCCTTTTGTATTTTAAGATCTTCAGGTGGGTGCGAAGATCAAACTTGCAGCTGGGTGCGCAGGGAGTGAAGAGATAGAGAAGAGAAGAGAGAAGATCTGCTAGCTAAGAGCGTAGACAAGAACTGTATGCTTCATCTTAATACATTATAAAGCATAGTTCTGTGGACGTATCCCTAGAGAGAGGGTGAACCATGTATATCTTATGTTGTATGTGATTGATGCTCTGTTATTTGTCATATAATATGTTTCTATGATGATAATGTGTTATATCTGAGATATAACTTGCGCAGTAGATTATAAGAGGATAAATAATACTATATTGTTATGTGTTGGTTCCTGTGAATCCACTTTGCATTCCTTCTGGTTGTAGACATCTCTGTCCTATAGCCCCCTCATAGCTACTTCAGGTGATACTGCATCTACCTCGCAGGTGTTGCAGAAAGGGTCAGTAGTTAGGGCTTGTTGGTGCGCTCTTGGAGCTGAACCCTAGGTCTTCCCCTATGCCAATAGATACTGCTTCCAGTTGCAGCTGGAGAATAGAGGAAGTTTGTGCTTCCAATGAATGTACTTCTTAAAGACATATAAGAAAAAACATTATGTGGTTTTCTCCCACATTGGGTTTCCACATAAAAATACTGGTGTACTATGTATGTGTATGATTGCTCATTGTTCATGGTTGATGTATTCTACACTTGTTGAATAATATTGGTAAATTGATCATAAAGTTAACAACACTTATATACTGTGGTTAAAAAGGATTAAAAATATATATTACTGATTCACCCCCCCTCTTAGTAATCCAACAACTTACAGAGTCCCATGGTCAGTCTGGGATTGGCAATGGATGAGATAATCCAATATTATGTCTCTTTTCTTTGACATATTGACAAAATATGCATATTTCGACAAATTTCTTAACTTTAGTTTGCATTCCAGGCCATAAATAAAATACACTTAGCTGAGAAAATGTTTTTTCCTATTCAAAATGTCCTTCTAATCCACCACTATGCTTTTCTTTCAATATGTTTTTCCTCATTGAACACCTTGGAACATATAATTTATTACCTTTAAATAATAATCCTTCCTGAATCATGTAATCTAACCACATAATTCTATATCTACTTACTAGACTTTCATAGACTGCATAAGAATCCTTAATGTTCTTAATAACAAAAGAAAATTAAAAAAAAACTCAATCCATTTGACATGTATCTAATTTAATTTTCTTTGGATGATAATATATTGTAAGGCATGATTATCAGTATAAAGAATAAATTATCGTGGCATGAGGTAATGCCTCCACTTCTTTAATGCTTGAAAAATTGCATAAAACTCTTTGTCATATGAGGAATACTTTTCCTTTGCTTCATTTAATTTCTCACTGAAAGAAGAAACTGGTTTCTATTCTTGACTTAGAACAAATCCTGTTGTAGTACTTCCACTTGCATCACATTCAACTTGAAACAATTTATTAAAATTAGGCAGTGCTAAAATTGGTTGTTTTGTTATCTTCTTCTTTAGTATTTTAAAAATTTTATGAGTTGCTTATATCCACTTAAATGAATGTTTGGTTCCTTTAATGGTTTCTATAAATGGAGCACATATCCCATTATAATTATGGATGAATTTTATATAAAATATTTCCAAGCCATGGAAACTTCTTACCTCAAAAGCATTCTTTGGAGTAGGCCAATTTATTATAGCCTTTACCTTTTCTTGGTCCATCTTCAAGCCTTCTCCATATATCACAAAGCCAAAATAAATCAATTTTGTCTTCACAAAACTACACTTTTTCAAATTGATCAACAATTTCTCTTGTTGTACTTGATCTAAAATGAACCTGAGGTGTCTCAAGTCTTCTTCTCTAGATTGACTATAAATCAAAATATCATATAGAGATACTATAACAAACTTACCAATGAATTCTCTAATTACTTCATTCATCAATATCATAAAATTACTAGGGGCATTTGTAAGTCCAAAGGGAATTACCAACCATTCATACAATCCATCATTTGTTTTAAATGCTGTTTTCCATTCATCCCCTTCTCTAATCCTAATCTGGTGGTATTCGATTTTCAAATCCAACTTTAAGAAATATTTAACAACACTCAAGCAATCCATCAAATCATCATTCCGGGTAATGAAAATCTATATATGATAGTGATTTTTTTTATAACTATGGAATATGTCAAAATTATCTATCCTCCATCTTTCTTTGGACTTAACACTATAGGTACTGCACATGGGATCAAAATTTCTTTGACTAGACCTTTGTCTAACAATTAATGAACTTGATTTCTTATTTCTTCATTCTCTTGTGGGGCCATTTGATATGGTTCTTTATTTGGAAGGTTATCCCATGGAATTTGATCTATACGATGACTTATGCTTCTTAATGGAGGTAATTCACTTGGTAATTCATCAACTGCAATATCAACAAATTCATCCAATAAGTCTTTAACTTCTTGAGAAAGATCATTTAAATTTGTGCTAGTGAGAATTACCTTTGGTTTACCAATTAAGGAAAAATGTACCTCTTCCTTCTTAATATCTTGTAGAAGTTCCTTTCCATTGATCAATAGGACCTCTAGGTTGTTTTATTCAGTTTCTCCTTCATCCTTCAATGGAAAGAGAGTGTGTTTTTCTCCATAATTCTTATTGTTCCTTCCATCATGTATTTCCTTTCTATCATACTTCCAAGGTCTACCTAGAAAAACATGACACACATCCATAGGCATAACATCAAAGAGCACCTTGTATTTATAATTTACAATATGAAATTCCACTTCACATTGCTCATTCATGACCAGCTGATGTCCCTTTTGCAGCGATAACACCTTATAGGGAACATGGTGTATTGTCTTCTTCAAAGCCAATTTCTCAACCATTTATGTAGACACCAAGTTATCAGTACTTCCACTATCAATAATAAGCTTACAACATTTACCTTACTCTTGCAGACAATTATGAAGAGTGTTTTCCTATGTGTAGGTTCCTTAATCTCTTTGTGTGGTTTCAATAGTATCGTCTTGATCAGTAAGGATTCTCCAACTTCTGTGCATTCTCATGTACATATGACTCCACACTTTCTTCTTCTGCTTGAACAATATTTTAATTTCCTTTGCTAGAGGAAGTATTTTTTGGAAATTCAAATGATCTATTTGTTATGAGGAAAATCTATATATGGATAGAGGTAAACCACAACAAATGGAAATGACTTCATAAATCAACTCTAATCCCAAGTATGTTATATAAAAAAATATGCTAATAAGAAAATATAAGAGGCCTGCCTTGTCCAGACGTTCGATGAAGTCCACCTTTGAGCACTTGACTCAAAGCAATATAACTGGAAACAGTCCTCAACAACCAAGTAATGCAAGCATATGGTGATAGTATATTATGTTAGCACATTCAATAGCATAATATATCAACATTCATAACAAATAAGCCCATGGAATAATAATTCAAATATTTGCGAGATGTTAATTGGATGAGAAAACACTATTTCTATTAAGATATAATCAACAGAAGTGAATAAGTTACCCACTTCTATGTCAGCACGGTTCAAAACCTAGAAACTAAGTTCCTTCCAGCTGGGCCTCCACTGCTTCAATCCTCCACCAAAGGCAATCTCATACGAGAGAGACAATGAAGTTCTCAATCAGTAAGGGAAGAGCTTGGAGGTTGAACAATGTGTTCAGACTTAAAGGACAAAGGCATGCAGACTCAATGTGAAGTGAATAATTTCTCTAGAGTAACTTTTCTCTCAAAGTTTAATTCTTTCTCTTCTTTTCATAGCTCAGATTTGGCCCATTTATAGCCTTCAAGTGGAACTGAAGGGCCAAGTCAAAATGTTTCCAGTATATGGAAGGCCAAGGATCATTGATCTCCTATCGTGAGATGGAAACCCGACACCATTTTTCATTTTTGGGCACATTTTCTGATTTACACGGTTGTAGTGGTGCAACCTGCATATATACATGTTGTATAGTAGGAAAGGTGCATATATGTGGGGAAAAAATGTATTTTTAGCTCTGGGATTTGCAAAAAGGGACTAAAAGTCTGCATGGGGAAATAGAAAAAGGCCTTCTATTCAAGATTGCATGGGGTGAGGCAAATCTTGATATAACAACACTAGAACTTTGTCTATTTTTCTCTAGATATTTTTTCAACTCCTTTTCCAAGTCTTTGTTGTCTCCACATTTCGCGTCTGAGCTAGCATCTAAGTTAGAGTTACCAAACCTCCCAAAATCTCCAAACTTGTTCCCTAGCACTATCGTGAGGATGGTTATGTTGCTAGAGATGTCAATGACTTGTGCTTACAGTGTTAAAAATGTCTCCTCTAACTCATCCTATTGATTGTTATTGTACTCATTTTCCATGGTCAAGGTTTTAATACATCTTTCTTATGCCAATTCTTGGATCCTACAACTTCCGACAAAAAATCCCAAAGAAACCTACTCTAATGAGTTGTGCTTACAGTGTTAAAAATATCTACTCTAACTCATCCTATTGATTGTTATTGTACTCATTTTCCATGGTCAAGGTTTTAAGACATCTTTCTTATGCCAATTCTTGGATCCTATAACTTCCGACAAAAAATCCTTTCCAATTGATCATGATGGAGGATGACCCAATAGCTTATAATACTCCCATAGGCTATAGTCAACAAGAAAAAAGGGAGTCAAGGAGATTTATTTGGTGTCACTAGGTTAAAAGAATGAAAAATACTAAAAGTGACATTAAATAAAATAAATAATTATGTTTAAATGGAATTGGAGGGAAAATAAAGTGAAGGTTTGATTTGGTCAAAAAGGGGAAATATCTAGAAGGTCCGAAGGAAGGATAAATAGAGGGGTAACTCTTCTCTTTAGAATTATGATTTGATCTCTCATTTTGGAGTGCTCTTGGAGCCATTGTTTTGTTAGGGTTTAGAAAAACCCTTCCATCTCAGTGTAGTTTTGGTGGTGCAATATCCACCGTGTCTAAACAAAGAAGAGGATTCATCTTGAATCATCATTTGAGTTCATTGTGGTGTTGTGTTTAATCCTGGAGAGAGCTTGGAGGTATATCGGCTTGTGTAGGGTATTTGTGGCATTTTTCGGAGGAGGTTGATCATCAAATCTGTAGGTGCCAAGAGGTTTTCATGTAACTGCGGAAGGAGACACCCCCACAAGTTGAGCACAGGTTGTCTCACAAGGCCCTGCTAGACGTCCCGCAGTCATCCTATGGGGACCTCTGTGAATCATGGATTATAGTAATTAGTTGCATTGAGTTTGCGAAGGTTTCAGGAGAGATTGGAGAGTTTCTTGCAAAGCAAACATTACTAGAGTAGAGCAGTGTAGGGATTGGAGAGCCTTAGATCAGTGGACATCATAGATTGACATCATTCCATGTTTTATCGTATTGTTTATGTAGTAGATTGTGTAGTTGCCTAGAAGCCATTAGATTTGTGTGCTTAGGACTATTTAGCAGTTGTCATTAAGCCATTAGATATCATTGTATTGATTTTGGGAGTTTCCATCCATAATAATATTCCATGGCTATCTGCTCTATTTTATTTGTAATGGATGCATGTAATATGTTTTAAAATATTATTATTTGAGCAAAGTGTTTGTAAGAAGTTAACAGAGCCATTATACAATTGTTTGGCACATTCACATAAGAATAAATAATAATTTTTGGACAGAAAGCATAATATTCCCACGTAGCCTAGTTGGGGAAATTACAGTGGTATCAGAGCTAGTGGTTATGCTATCTTGTGACTACATTTATGCCTAGGAGAAAGGGGTGTGAAGGACAATCCTCTCGAGAGTCACCAGAAAGACAAACATAATCAAACCAAACAGAGTCAGATCCAGAGGGAAGCATGGGAGACAACTATGAAGGGACTATTCTCTAAATATTAAAATATCTCGTCAAGGGATAGAATGAGGCATCCCTAAGACATGCAGAGATGGCAAGGTTCTAGAAATAGACCCTTGAGGTGCTCACACAAATGGTGGGCCAAAGTAGGAATACCAATGGTGCAGGTCAGGGTGGACCTAGTGGATCATATTGGGGTGACATGATACACACGGAGAGTAGAAATAACCATACCCTAGATCAGAACAAGAGCCTAAGGATCCCTAGGCCCTTATTACCATAGTTATTGACATGGAATCCTATAGAAGTACAAGAGAAATCGAATTAGGGTCTTGATATTAACACCTCATATAGGGAGTATGAGAAAATAGATGAAGATATCCATGAGAAAGTTTCCTATAATGACGTTTGCGACCTTAAATAGCAGTATAGACCTAGGGAGTGGAATAGAGGAGTGCGGAGCCAATGGAACTTTGACCTCATGCACAAGGTGGGAAGTTTGACTATCCCACCCTTCAATGGGTCTGCCAAGAGCACGGCCAGAGCATGGGTACATAAGTTGGACACTTACCTCCAAATTAAACCAATGATCAAGGAAAAAGAAATTAAGTATGCCACCCTTCACTTGGAAGGAGAAGCTCACAAATGGTGGTATCATGGGTTGGTGACATTAGGGAACGCCAGCATCACTTCATGTATGGACTTGACTCAGATTTTGATGAACATGTTTGACAAGAAGGACCATGAGATACACTTCATGGATTTAGCGTAGTTGAGACAGACAAGTACACCAGAAACATACATCACATATTTTCAGAGGATGGTAGTTATGGTGATAGACATTTCTCAACAAAGGCTGGTGATGTTATTCACAGAGAGTCTAGTTGAACCCATGAGAGGATGGGTGAAGTCCTTTAGGCCAACCACATTGCAGGATTACATCATGAGAACCCATTATATGAGGGACACGGTCTCTAAGAAGGTGCCAACAAAACCCTTCACCCCTCAAGTGGGTAAGGAGACGAAGTTTCCCCAGAATCCATGGACAAGGAAGAACAATATGGAAGAGGAGACTCTGAGAGAACTAAGGAGGAAGAATCTTTGCTACAGTTGCAAGGAGTTGTGGGAATCGGGTCACCTATGTATGGGAAAAGGTAAATTCCATTATATTGAGGTAGTTTCTAATGAGGAGGATGATGGTGATGATGAGGGTATTGAACAAGATAGCGGTGAGCCATCGCATGCTACAAAATAGGCACCATTATAGGATAGCTCCAAGGGAGTGGCCATTTCCACACATTCAAGAGTCCCTAAATATTACACCTTCAGGGTCATAAGTATTGTGTAGGGGCATAGGGTTACAACATTGGTTGATGGTGGAGCCACCCACAACTTCCTTGATGTTACACTTGTCACCAAGAGACAAATCCCTACAAAGAATTTTGAGGGATTCAATGTGGTAGTAGTGGATGGGAACAACATGATGTGTACTCAAAGGATCATGGTATTGGAAGTAACATTCGGAAACTATACATTTCCCAATGACTTTTATGTCATGGATTTAGAAGATACTTATGTGGTGCTAGGAGTTTAGTGGTTGTACTCATTGGGATATATTTGCATGAATTATAGGGACATGAGGATGGAGTTCCAGGACAAGGGTGGATAGTGATTCATCCTAATAGGTATTTCGATACGTGCCCCCAGGATCATGTCTAAACAGCACATGGAGGTCATTTTTAGACACGGGGATGTGGCTTGCGCAGCAAAGTGTCTGATCACCAACATTACCCTCTGGATATACAAGCATTACTTGGAAAGCATTAAAGAGTGTTTGATCCATTTCTAGTAGGGAGACCATCTGACAGAGGATTTGTGCATGTCATTGAGCTAGAAGAGGGGTTGAAGCCAGTGATCACCACCCTCTACATGCATCCAAATAGATTCAAGGATGAAATAGAGAAGGCCATAAAGGAATTGCTAGAGATGGGACATATCAAGCCTAGCTCTAGTCCTTTCTCTTCGTTAGTTGTACTGGCGAAGAAGAAAGATGGCACTATGAGGAGGTGCACAAACTACAGGGCACTAAACAAGAAGACCATCAAAAATCGATATCCAATACCTAGGATTGATGAGATAATCGACAAGATGCATGGAGCAGTGTACTTTTCAAAGGTTTATCTACAATCAAGATACCACTGTATTCGATTCAGAGACGAGGATATCCATAAAACAACATTCAAGTGTCACTATGAACACTATGAGTTTCTAGTCATGCCCTTCAGGTTGACTAATGCATGAGATACCTTTCTATCATGCATGAACCATATCTTCAACAAATAGTTGAGGAAATTCTTACTAGTGTTCTTTGACAATCTTCTGATATACAGTAGAACATGGGAGGAACATCTGAAGCATGTGGACGAGATTCTCACCATTATGGAGGAGTAGTCGCTTTTTTCCAAGGAGGCAAAGTGTGAGTTCGGGTTGACAAAGATCCTCTATCTAGGGAATTTGATTGGTGTTGAGGGAGTAACGGTGCATCATGAGAATATCCAGACCATATTATACTGGCCCACCCCCAGGACACTTGCATATCTATGAGGATTCTTAAGGATATGCATTTATTACAGGCACTTCTTGAAAGGATTTTCACAATTGGTTGTTCCATTGAAAGACCTCACCAAGAAGGGGGTGTTTCAATGGTCAAAGGACACACAGGTACCATTCGACAGAATGAATAGGGTGATGAGAACTTGCCCAGTATTAGCGCTCCCAGATTTCATGCATCCTTTTGTCCTAGAGTGTGACACATCCAGTTCAGAGGGGATAGGAGTAGTATTGATGCAGAACCGACACCCAGTAGCTTTCAAGAGAAAAAATCTAAGGAAGGTTGAGAAGCTCCATCTGATCTATGATAAGGAGATGTTTTCCATCATACATGCATTAGAAAAATTCAGACAGTACTTGATAGGAGGATGCTTTGAGGTTAGGACTGACCACAATAGCTTGAGATATTTCTTCGAGCAGCACGACCTGAATGAGAGGCAGCAAAAATGGGTGAATAAGGTGCAAGCATATGATTTTGACATTGAGTATGTAAAGGGGAAGAATAATATGTTGATGCCTTATCCAAGAGACCTGTAGCCTTCTCCATGACAAAGATATCAACAGACTGGAAGTCCATTCTCTTGGTGGAATACTCTAAGAATTCCTTTGATTGTGAGCTGATGGAGGACGGTGTTTAGGATGACAGGTACAAGGTAGTGCATCACATCATCTACTACAAATACAAGATCTATATTGTCCCTAATTCCACACTCAAGGATAATATTTTGATGGAAGTACATGATGCACCATTGGCAAGGCACCAAGGGTATCTGAAGATATTCTCATGAAAGGATCTCAAGGGGGATGTACTTCAGTATGTGAGTGAGTGCATGACTTGCCAACAGAACTAGATTTCACACATCCTGCAGTGAATTTCCAGCAAAACAAGTCATAGTTCAGACATCCTGCAAGATTGCTTCAGCGATTATCGATTCCGGAGCAGAAGTGGGATAGAATTTCCATGGACTTCATCACAGGATTTCCAAATATGCAGGGCAGGAACTATATCTACGTGGTAGTGGACAGATTGACTAAATATTCACAAGTCTTTGTCATTCCTACAAAGTATAGCACATCTCAGGTAGCAAATATATTCTTCAAGGAGGTGTTCAAAATCCATGGTCTTCCAAGGAACATAGTCAGTGACCGGGATAGCAAGTTTCTCAGTTCATTTTGGAAGGATTTTTTCAGGTTATTCGGGACAAAGTTGACACCTAGTACTAGCTATCACCCCCAGAAAGATGGGTAGACCGAAATAGTAAAAAAATGGATTGAGGGGTACCTGAGGAATTATGTGTCAAGGAAACAGCAGACATGGATAAAATCATTGCATCTTGGGGAGCATTGATAAATACCACTCATCGCATGTCCATCGGAATGAGCCCATTCAGGGCATTGTGTGGCTATGACACTCCATCTTTTATGGATTTGGCGTTTGGAGAGAGAAAATCTCTCAAGGAAAAGACTGGTTGCAAGAAATTCAAGACACCTTGAGAGTCATGAAGGATAATTTGCAAGCTTTTCAGAATCAGCAGAAGATGTATGTTGATAAGCACAGGGTAGAACACAACTTCGAGGTTGCATCCTTACATGTAGAGGTCACTAAAGAATAGTGGTGTAGAGAAGTTGAAGCCTCACTTTTATGGACTCTAAAAAGTGATAAAGAGATTTGGGGAAGTAGCATATGAGTTGGAGCTATCAGGGGGTAGAAAGATCCACAACACCTTCCATGTGTCCTGCCTCAAGAAGGAATTAGGACAGTAGGTCACCGCTTCGGCAGATATTCCTCCACTAGATGAGGAAGGATAGTTGGTCCTAGCTCTAGAGAGGATTGTTGATGTCAGCGAATGAAGGCTGAGGAGCAGGATCATTCAAGAGTACTTGGTTGTATGGAGAGGATTGTCCACAGAGGATGTTACCTGGGAAGGAGAGCACATATTACAACACCCTAATATGGAGTTGTTTGAGGAAAAGCAATCTTGGGAAGGGAGGATTGTAATGTACCCTTCCAATTGATCATGAGGGAATATGACTTGATAGCCTATACAACTCATGTATGCTATAGTCAACAAGGAAAAGGGGAGTTAAGGAGGTTTATTTGGTGTCACTGGGTTACAAGAATGACAAATCCTGAAAGTGACATTAAATCAAATAAATAATTATATTTAAATGGAACTGGAGGGAAAATAAAGTGAAGGTTTGATTTGGTCAAAAAGGGAAATATCTAGAAGGTTAAAAGAAAGGATAAATAGAGGGGTAACCCTTCTCTTTAGCATTATGACTTGATCTCTCATTTTGGAGTGCTCTTGGAGCCATTGTTTCGTTAGGGTTTAGCAAAACCCTTCCATCTCAGTTTAGTTTCAATGGTGCAATATCCACCCTAGCTAAACAAAGAGGAGGATTCATCTGGAGTCCTCATTTGAGTTCATTGTGGTGTTTTATTTCATCCTAGAGAGAGTTTGGAGGCATATCGTCTTGTACAGGGTATTTGCACAATTTTTCCGGAGGAGGCCGATTGTCAAATCTACAGGTGCAAGGAGGTTTTCGTGTAATTGTGGAAGGAGACACCTCTTCACGTTGAGCACAGGTTGTACCGCAAGGCCCCACTAAACATCATGCAGGGACCTCTGCGAATCGAGGATTGCATTAGTTCATCGGATCGAGTTTGCAAGTGTTTTAGGATATATTGGAGTGTCGCTTGCAAAACAAACATTACTGGAGTAGAGAAGTGTAGGGCTTGGAGAGCCTTGGATCAGTGGACATCATATATTGGCATCATTCCAGGTTTTCTTGTATTGTTTCTATAGTAAATTGTACAGATGCTTGGCAGCCAATAGATTTGTGTGCTAGGAGTATTATGTGATTGCTATTACAGCCATTAGGGCATTTCGGTCATGACAATACATTATCAAAGTTAAATGAGTCATATTATTGGCTAGGAATGAGAGCAGATGTTAAAAGATTCATGGACAGATGTAGAATTTGTCATCATTCAAAAGGAAAGAGGCAGAATGCAAGTTTATATCAATCGTTACCCATACCTGACAGGCTGTGGGATGCAGTAAGCATGGACTTCATATTGGGGCTGTCGAGAACACAAA
>CBVK0100306947.1:0-13593 GCA_900067695.1 Picea abies
GCGACAACTTGTCCACCCAAGATTATTTCGGACATTACAGAATTCAAGGGAAATACTGGCAAGGATCCAGGTGATCACGTTACTACTTTTCAACTTTGGTGCTCATCTAATTTTGTTAATGATGATTCTATTCGTTTGAGACTGTTTCAACTCACCCTCATGGGGGTTGCAATGAAATGGTAAATTGAGATACCAGGGGGAACATACGGAAATTTCAATCAAATGGTTTTAATATCTCTCAACCACTTCTAGTTATCGGTTCCTTACGATGTCAGCATAGAACTTTTGTCAGCCCTTCTCCAAGACAAATCCACCCATATCTCAGACCATATCCAAGAGTGGCATAGACGGAAGAGGTTGATTAAAGCCTACATTCCTCTAGAGTTTCCATTGTAATGGTTCCTTAAATACCTATTGCCTTATATTTCGAAGGATGTTTCTACATACAGGGTAACATCTGAAGAGGAATCTATTTTCAAATCCCATCAATTGGACCTCATATATGCTAAATATGGGATGTTATACAAAATTCTTCCTGACACACTAAGGTCAAATTACGACCCTATAAAAATTCCTGGGCCTCATGTCGATGGCATTATGGGATATACAAATACTAATTCTACAGACTTGGTGATGAACTAGTTGAAGGAGTAGTCTCAAATCCAGCCTGTAGTAGGACAAGCTTCGTATTCGTTCTCCACTCCCACTCAGTCGGTGGATGTGAATTAAGTACATTCATTGTCCAAACCAAATAGTAACCAACAACTAGGAGGCAATAGAAATAAAGGACATGGTAATAATTGTAAGGGTGGGAGAAATAATAATAAAAAACCCAAGTAAAATGATAACAATGAAAACAATGCTGGTGAGGGAAAGAAAGGAAAGCGGAAGGTGAAGTTTCCTTGTAAAATTTGTACAGATGATCACTTTACCCACTTATTCCCCAAACTTGAGAAAGTCCCGAGGCTCTTATCTCAACTACATGTTGTGCTGACTAATCCATTTCCGAATAATCATCAAATGGTGTCGAGATCCTCTAATGCTGGAAATGCATTGAGTGGGAATGAAAACCCCCCAGCGCATGCAAGTGACCATATATGTGTAAATATGGTCAAGTATCAGATTAATGTAGCCACTCGATCTTGTGATTACAATTCTTCATAGAGTGTTCCAGGTCTAGAGTCTCCCCCTCCTCCAGAAACATATTTTCAGATAGAAAATCCAGAGCCTTTTTCTTGTATTCCAAAAGGAGTACTAAAACACTATGCCCACAACCGTAATGCTAGAACTTCCCAAAACTATTTGATTTTCAAAGATCTAGGTAAAACCTCTTATGTGATGTTGGCTTTGGAGGTGCTCCATACATGTCCTTCACAACATAATTCCTTGTTATCTGATTTAGGAGCTCTAGACCCATGTGGCTCTAAGTTTATTAAGTTTGACGTCATGAATGTTAAGCCTCGCTTGACTTACCACATGGAATTTTAAATCCATGTGGATTACTTGAAGTATACCATCAAACACATTGTTATTGATGAATATGTTGTAGCATGCGTGATGTCCTTAAGCTATTGGAAATCCATTGTCTCTCCATCCATCTCTCATTCTCCGACCGTGTTTACCATAGTTTATGGTCGTTCTTTCCATCCCCACAAAATTCTTCCCACCTTTCCAGTCCAGTAAGGTGGAAAGATAGTGGAGGTATATTTCAAGGTGGTTGATGCACCCCTTGACTATAATTTATTACTAGGGTGTAATTGGACTTATTCTATGACTACAGTCATATCATCTCTTTTCTACACTTTATGTTTTCCTCATGAAGAGAAAATAGTGATGATTGATCAGTTATCCTTTGCGCATGCTAGGACTAATGCATCAGTTGGAAATTTGATTCCCATGATCGACAATTCTCTGCTGAAAACTAAGGATATTGGTGTCGGAATGTATTACTCCCTCATGGGTATCTTTGATTTCATGGCACCAATTCATCACATTTATGCAATGTGTAGTAGGTCTTCTTCGTCAATGTTCGTTTCTTTTTGTACTTAATATTTCAACAATCCTTGGACCCTACTTTCCCCGACCATGTCTCGTGAAGGTCAATCACATATTGGAATGGAAATGCCACTATCAGTGGTAGAGATAGTGTATCAAGTTGTTCTTGACTCTACTATTGACCCAGATCTTGTATCCTTGGAGAGAGATGAGGAGGATGTTGTTCTCTATCCCATATGGGCCACCGCATCTTCTTGTTCACATGACTACCTCGATGAAACTTTACCTTCTAATGAAGCCATCTTAGAGGCCATGGGACGATATGCATCATCGCTCTTACATCCTTCCAGAGCTTGTTAGGATTGAATAAGATGATTTTAGATATACCTTGAGTGATATGGTCGGTCACATTGTGGTTCCAATAGATACGCATGACATTTATTCAGAAGGAAACATGACGAATATTTCCCCTACCATCATAGTTGACATCTCTCGTATTCTTTGAAAAATTTAAAATGTATATATCAGTGTGGATTGTTTTCCTGAATAAATTCAGATCTACACCGATCTCTTCAAAGAATTTCATGATGTATCCACTTGGTCATACGAAGAGATGCCAGGAATCAAACCTTCCCTTAAACTAGAAATTAATCTCCTACCTTACACTTCTGATCTTGAATATTGCCTCGTACATTTAGAATGCCTAGATGAGCAGTGTTGAGACTCCTATAAGGATATCAAAGAAAACAACCTATGTGTTAAGGTTTAGTATGATAGGTCTCTTTGTCCTCGGTAATACATTGAGGTTGACTTGGTCCTCTTGTATGACCAAGCCAAAGAACCATTGGGGGCACGAAAGTTCAACCCCATGTGGCATGGTCCTTATATTGTGTGGCATGTTTTAGAAAAAGGAGCCTATGAATTGGAGGATTATGAAGGGAGTATGCTGGTTGAGCCCAGAAATGGGATCTACTTGAAAATATATTATTCTTGATCCCCCAATCTTGGGAGTGACTCTTTGTATACTAGCGTATCTTAGTGTATATATATATATTTTCCTTTTTTTCATCGGCTTGCTTATCGATTTTTCCCTTGGTTGGCAGATGTCAATGGATTCTTCAGTTTACTTAGGATTCACAGATGGTGCCATTCATCATACATCAAACTTGGCTTCTTCCACTTGAGTCATTTACTCACACAAGGGCCAACTAGTGTCTTCAGGTGGCATTTTTCTGGAGCCATCAATGAATAATGTGGCTGAGTATAGCATCGTTATAAATATTTTGTGTGACGCCATTTCACATCGTGTTTAGTGTTTATAGGTTCACCTGTAATCCTAGTTAGTTGTATGTCAGTTAAACGATAGTTACCATGTGTGAAATCCTTCTCTACTCTGACGATTCCCATAGGTACGACTTTTAGAATGATACTTTGATTTTATTACTTATAATCACATACCTAGAAATTCTAATTATGTATCTGATGCATATGATAATTATGTTTTAGATTGGAATTTGTCACATAACTAAAGTAAATAAAACAAATTAGTCAATGTACACATTGTAACATATATAAGTAAAGATGAGGACCAATGTTTTTTATATTTCATCTATCCAAAAATATGGTGTCATAGTTCAAAATGGGGCTCAGACCCTAAAAATAAATATATGGCCAGTAGATATAATGACCATGTCTTCCACGCCTGTGGAGCTAGATGTATATAATGATAGCACACTATGGAGTTTTTGAGACACAAAAAGAGGCACACCCATGCACGAGGCAAACCCAACACCTATCACTGTGTAGCATGTGGCAGATCCTCCAACTAAACCATAAGAATCCTATGCGTCATTCGAGACAGGTTCCCCTGCACATTTTGAATCACTCTCTCTGCATCTCCTCCCACATGATCATATCCCCATCTCCTCGGTCGATGTCATGGGAATCCATCTGGTCATCGCGGACCCACATCTACACGACAAAGCCATTGTTAATACTTGATTCCATACAAAACTATTTTCATTTTTATTCTTATTGAAAAAAGAAAAAAAATGAAATATATAAAAAAAAATCATACCTATATCACTGTAGGCAGAGCCTGGTGGAAAAGGAATATTTGGATCTCATGTATAGTCGATCACAACATAAAGGTAGTCATCTATGACTATCACATGTCGATGCCACCAAAAGAAGAACTCATCGTTGTAGGGGGTTGGTACCCTACCTCCTCCTAACTGCATCATCACGTCGGTTCACCATGACATGGATGAATCACATGGTCTATGTGGAATGATCTCTACTCTAGGGCTCAGGCCTGGAAACTGCTCAAATAAAAAACCACACAAGATGGATGCAAACCTGAAGTTTATTTTTCTCCCTTGTTTGTAATTTGTTAGTTGAATCTTCATGTTAGATAGTAGTGAGGTGCACCAATCATAAACTGAGTCATAAACACTCTATTACATAAAACATGAGTGGTCTTGATGCTTTGTGCAATGAGGCCGACCCCATAATCCATGTAAGTACAAGAACGACGATCTTTAAACTCAGATTCTTGATCACCCTGATGGGGAGTTGGATCCCTACTTTTTCTGTGCCTATAATAAAGTGGGTGGCAATGTAGTAATCTATTTTCATACCACCCCCAGCTCCCTGGGATTTGAGATTCACCACCTCGTCACGACGAGACAATCCTTTGAGAAAGTAAATGTCATATACTTCAATTCTCAATGGTTTCCCATCGAGATTGAAGGCCTCTGTATCCGGATCCCAAACGTTTACCAGCATTTGGATTAACCTCACTTGATCCCTCATTCCTTTGAGAGCCCAAAATTCATATAAGCCACATTTTTTTTGATCTAGCTGGCCCCCCACATCTCTTTCCACTGCTACATCTACTTCCTCATGCTCTCTCTCTCTCTCACTAGTCAAGTACCATCATGCAAAAGGAGCACCCTTTTTTGAGTCAAACTCTTTTAAAAACTAATTTTCGAACTTGTACGTCAGTTGTAATGTTAACAGTTGTGTGTAGGGCCACATATAGTGGGTAGGATTTTCCTTTCCCGCGTACATGTCTCCATATACACGAACCGATGAACCACATCCCGCGTACACCCTAATTCATAAATTCAACCCTTTAAAACTAAAAAAAGGAGTACTAATTTGAAATTGTAAACCACTAGAAATGAAGAGGAGGGAAATAACACTTACTTGGTCCAAACGGTTTTCAATTACGTCGCTCGTAGATCCCGCAATTGACACTTGAAGATCATGGGAAAATTGGTCCAAAATGCACTATGTGGGTAAACAACTCAAATGGTACAGTAAAATTGGTTATTTTTACTATTATTAGAAACTTTTTACCCACTTTACATAGTTTTTGCTAATTTTTTGACCTAATCAACTAATAGTGCAATGGAAGGAGTTAGTTTTGGTGGTTTTGTCCATGGTTTTTTGTAGTTTCTAGCATCATTCCACCTGTTCGTGACTTCAAAAGGTATTTTATTTGACCATAATATAGGATAGTTCATCACTCCATTTTTCATTTTTGCATTATCCAATGACTCTGATCTGTATGCATTAGGTACAAACCCATTTATTGTAGACACAAAACCCTCGTATTTCTACTAGAAGTGTTGTTATTGAATGATATAGGTTTACCAAACATGGGTGCCCTAGTTAAAACCTTTGTGCCATCTGGAGCCCATGCAAAGAATATTCCATAGGAACGAGAGTCCCTTATAGTTACAATATGACTTTGCATTCGAACCTCATATTCCAACTCATAAGCATTCGGACCTATACCTATGGGACTCCCACCAAGTCTTGTTTAAGCTCTTTCCTGACTCTCTAAAAAACAGAACGATTGTCTAGTGAGCTTGTCTCTTTCACACTCGTTAAATGGATTTGAAAGGACATTTATTTGGTGTAAGTTTACCCTTTTTTCAGACCAAGTAGACTAATTTCAAAAAAGGAATACTCTAGTCTCTAGTGGCTAGAAGAGTTCTCCTAGGTATCGTTTTATACTTTTTCGGGCCTAGGGGACTAAATTTACGAAAAATGGCATTCTTTGTATTTAAGTTTTAATTGCATTCCATCCTCCTTCTTGCAATATTGAGCCTATTGTCGGTTCCCACTTCCTCATTTTAATCCTATTACCTTAGCAATTTGCATCACCAGCCAAGAAGAGCCTTGTTTATATCCTTTATGGCTTGACACCTTGTACCCTAAGAGGAAAGATTCCCCTCAGTGTCCACATCCTGTATGCACCTCCTTGCATTGAGCATAGGTATGTTCCTCTGCTTGGAGTGATTTTCTTACTCATGACACTTGTTTCCTCCTGTCTATCATAGAATTCATTTGACTATGAAAAAACAAAAAAATACAGGTGGGAAAAGAATATTATCTTATATTGGCAACAATCGTTTTTCCTTTGAATAAAGAAAAAAAATTTGAGTCCACTTGTCAACCAAATTTTGGGTTTAGCATGACCTTAGGAAGTTGAACTCATTACTTAGAGTTTACTCCTCCGACTGGTTATTCTTAAAGTCCCTATGGAGATCTTGATTGATGCCTCCTGCATCATAAAGTTTCATCATCAAGTCTATGCTGCCAAAGTCCTCCATATGTCTCATGCTCTTGTTTAAAGGATGTCTATAAGCCTATGTCGGCCATTCCTCAGAACTCTTGACTTTTCTTGTCGTCCATACCCTCAGTGTGTCTCAGAGTTGCATGAAGTTGTAGTCCTACCATGCACCCTGGTCCTACTTTCAATATAGGTAGGTAACCTTGAACCCAACAGTCGACATCTCCTCATTGGTCCCTGATTGGGGGGTTTCTAATGTGTTCGATGACCATAAATCTATTCACACATTGGGATTTGTGTGGTGTCTTGGATGCCATTAGCCTTATTGGAGGTTTCCTCTCCTTTTTCAGAAGTCTTCCTTATTGGATGCTATTCATAGGGCCTTTTTCGTGCACTACTTACATATTGTGAATGCGAAATACACACAGGGTCATTGGTTTGTGAACATTCTCTTCATTCGATTTCCTCAAAATAATAAAGCTATTGCTTTGTACCTCGTATTGACTGATGATATATTCCTTAATACTCTCGTTTTAGCAGATCTCCTTCCATCGACTTCAACTCATCTATTCTGGAAATGAGGCCTATAGTCCTATGAATACCTAGAGGCTTGCAGTCATTAGTGGCAGGTTCTCCCGCNGCAGGTTCTCTCGCCATTGACAGTTGGGAATACATCAATGTCTCCTGATCAATGGATTGTTCAAGTTTTAGGCCTCAACACATTTATTCACACTTGTAAGAATGTACTCGGTGTCTTGATACCTATTTTCATTATTGGTAGTATGTCTCGCGTTTGTTAACAATATACCTTAATGACCGGTAATCAAACAAAGTATCATTATGTTCGACCTCAACTCCTCTATACACATGATGCATATTTTCACCTTTGGAGGATTGTGTAGAAGACTTGAAGACATCATTTTATAGTAGCAACTTTCCTGAGCTATTGCTATCATTGATTGGACCAGTACCTAGATGACTTTAGTGATCATGGGAGATCATATTATACTCCATTGTATACAAATATCTTCATATTTATTTTGAGACTATTTTTCATGGGGCCTTATTTGTGACTATGACATCCTATGGCATGCATCTACTTTGTATTTCCTATTCATGGCCATGAATAACTGTTTGGTATATTTCCACAAGGATCTGTAGTGTAATTCAGATTGGAATCCATGTTTACAAAGTCATTATGGATTGTAATATTCTCATGAGAAACTATTTATTCCAACTGATTCTCCATTATTCCACTTCTAGGAATTATAATGTATTTCATCCATCATAGATACTCCTCTAACCTCGCACATTAGGGGGCATATGTTATAGAAAGTTTTTCCTCACCCCATGCAACTTGCTCAAAAGGCCTTTTCATTTCCCTATGTAGACTTGAAGTCCCCTTTTGCACTTCGTAGAGACAAAAAATAATATTTTTCCACATATACACACCCTACAAGTTAGACAACATGCATGTACGCAGGTTGCACCACTACATCCCGCATACATCAAGTTTGGTGCTCAAAATTAAAAATTGTGTCGGTTTTCCATGTCACATCATGAGATCCATGCTCCTTGACCCTCCATATACTAGAAACATTCTGAATCATCCCTTCAATTCCATTTGAGGCTATAAATTGGGTCATATACAAACCGTGGAAGAAGAGAGAATTCAACTTTTGAGAGAAAATATACTCTGGAGAAATTTTCACTTCACATTGGGTCTGCATCCCTTTGTCCTTTAAAGTATGTACACATTGTTCAACTCCCAATATATTCCCCCTTTGATGGAGAACCTCATTGTCTCTCTTATATGATCTTTCCTTTGGTGGAGAATTGAAGTGGTGGAGGCCCAACTAGAAGGGACTTAGGTTCTTGGTTCCGAGACATGCCGACACCGAAGTTTGTCACTTATACACTTTTGTTGATCATTTTTAATAGAAATATTGTTTTCTCATCCAATTCATATCTTGCAAATATTTGAATTATTATTCCATGGGTGTATTTGTTATGAATGTTAATGGATTATGTTATTTCATGTGCTAACATTATATATTATCACGATATGCTTGTGTATATTTTTTTTTTAGGAAAATCTGTAGGTATAAATCTTTGAGTTGCGTGCTCAATGGTGGTCTTCATTGAATGTCGGAACAAGATAGGATCTTTATCTTGTCTTGTTATCATTTTTCTTTTATATAACATACTTGGGATTATAGTTGATTTCTACAGTCAATCCATCTGTTGTGGCTTACCCGATGCCATAGAGTGATTTTCCTTGTAAGAGGTACTTGAGATGAAAAAAGGAGTATGGATTGAGGTTTCTTAGAGGATATGGAGTGGAGTTGTAGGGATATACAAAATCAAATTGGGCAGGGAGTGTTGTAGGAAAATTCCCCTACAGACAGATGAATGTCCTCTTGGATCTTAGACCCCTATGACCAAGACAGAAAGATGTTAACATTTAACACTGACATTCCTTTAAATGTTGCTAAACTATTCAAGGGAAAAGTGGAAGAAAGTACAAGTACCTTTTTCTAAAGTTTGTTCTCGCTTGGTCCGAGTTGAACTTAAACTTCAAGTCCTTCAATGAGTTTTTCAATCCAATAGAAAACAAAGACAAACCATACTTCCTATTCTACCAAGATTAGTTTAAAACTAGATTCAACAAAAAGAGACAAGCCCATGCAAATGTACACAAACTTGAAGGAAACGGGCCAAACATATATATTAATGAGAACAAAACAAGGTGCTTACAAACTATAGATGTAGATGCAATAGCCTCACCATATCCTCCTTGACCAACCCCTTGCTCAAAAGATCCATGATCATAATGAAAATACTTTTCCTTGATTATTCCCCCCTTTCACCATGAGAATTCCTTCTTAAATAGGAATTGAGAGGTTTAACCACCTTAGATATTCTTGGGATAAGTTGAGGATATGACTCCATCAGTTGTGGGATTCCCCTTAGATCGAGTCTTTAACTTGGGTTTGAGCCAAACTGATTTGGATGCTTCTTAGCTATCCTTAGAGATAAGGGGGATTTGTCCCCAATATTTTCTCAATAGATTGATGCTCCCTCAAAGTTGACCAGAGAACATTGCAGCACTACCTTCTAAGAGGACAAGGAATGTTAACACTCCTTGCAAGTGGGTAGGGGAGCACTGATATCCAAAAATACTTTTAGGATGATTATTCTTCGAGGTAAAATCTTGTAAACTTTTCCAAATGATATATTTTAATATTATAACAAGTCTTAGAGGATGTGCCAAGTGTTCTTATGATGTCGTCTGCAATGTGACACATGCGGGACGTAAGTATCAATTTTGTGACACTTGCGACACTTGTGACAAAAGTGAGACACTTGCGATAATGATAATGAGACATAATCGAAAGAAGTAATTTTGACATGTAACAGATTTCCCCCCAAAGTGCAAGGTTAGAATATGGAAACTAATGACTAAAGTACTTTGTAGACTTTCGAAGCAAGGGTATGGAGTTGAAGAACCTAGTAGAAGATGCAAACAACCATCAAACAAATGTTATGATATGTTTCAAACCTAAGGCAGGAATACCTATGCTTGAGTGATAAAGGACTTTAAGGTATGGATTTCACCAAATACACTGTGGATCCATAATCATATTGACTTAAGGGTATATCCACCAAATATACAACGTGGATCTATACTTCCATGACATGAACTGATCATTGCCACGAGAAATACGCAGTTGATATACGAGATGAAAAAACATAGCCACGGACCAATACAAAGTGGATCTATGTGACAATATATATATACCAATATGCTCAAATGATCTCCTTTCACAACCTGGGTAAATTAGATGTCAGAGTGAACACTCAACTCAGGGTATTCTTCCTAATCCCGATGTGGTACGAATATAGACATGTGAATAGATATTTTGATGTCAAACATGGTAGAAAACAATTTATTACTTGTCATTGAGGTAAATTGTTCACAAGTGCGAGGTAAATCATCAGTGATGTCAATGACTCCCAAGGTACCCTAGTACAATCCAACAAATGTGAATAGATGAGTTGAAGTCTAAAATTCATGGAATCATCCGATCAGAGGTCAATGATGTAAACCCACTATCGGAAGCAAGGATGCTTGCAATTGAGGCATGTAGGTCCCAAGGTATTAACTGGCTTCTAAGTCAAATTTCTCAGATAATGTGTTGAAGTCGATAGGAGAAGACTCGTTGAAGGAGGGACTTGATGTATCCCTCATCAACGACAAGAAACTGACATAGAGATGTAATATGGTGAATTAGATGAGTATGGATGGATACAGGTATTGAAACTATAAATTTTTGTTTGTTGACTGTTAAGGCAGATACCTCCCTTCAACACTGAGTCACAAACAACAAAACATGATGCAGTGGATACTGTGACTTTCATTGGGTGACCCAAAGGAGTGAAGAAACTTAGAGGATTGGTTTAGTGAAGTGGTTCAATAGGTTAAAATGTATGTAAATACAATGTGTCATGCTCAAGGGCGACTGCAAGAATGACTTGTGATGATTCCAAAAAATGGCTTGGCTTGCTTCCTTCATTTTCCCCCCATCCAGATAGACGAGTACCTCTTTTTATTTTTATGAGCTCGAGGAGGATAGCACATGATCGATATAACTCACCTCTGGTAAGTTCCTCTTCCTTTGTTTAACGAAATGGAAGAAGTAAGGGTTCGATCCCATATGGGCCCTTCAATGTGTAATTTTTAACGAGTCCAGAGAAGGAAAACTCGGTGGTTTTTCATGTTTAGAGAGTCTGAAAATAACTTAAAGATGACTCCAGGGTTGTCCTTTTTTGTAATATCAGTCTCCGAAGTCCGAAAAAGAGATAAACTGCTACTAGGGAGACACCCTTTCAAAACCTTTTAAATGAGTGTGAAAGGAAGCAAGATCACTCGACAATCTTTTCATGTTTAGAGAGTCTGAAAAGAGCTTAAAGGAGACTCTCAGGGGTTCCTTTTTAGTATTACCTTACGAGTCCAAAAAAGAGATAAAAGTCTACTCGGTTACATTCTCATGTTTTTTCGAGCGTGAGAAAGAAAAAAGACCGCGCTCGTTAATGTTACAGGGTTAAACAAAAAAATACTTCTTCGAAACCTGCAAGTGATGAAAAATCTGCATTCCAGGGTATTAGTGATGTCTCCGAAAAAGATTTAAAAACCCAAAAGAGACTATAGATTAGCAAAACTGAACCCTATAATAGTGAAATAGGGTTAAAAAATGTTATTTACCATTTCATTTTTACCAAACTCTTCTAGCATTGGTGTTTTCGACATCGGAGGGTGATTTTGAATATGTTGGCACTAGAGTTACGGTCAACCGTTTTCACTTCTGTCTGGATCAGGTTGGTCACTAACTCATTCTAATATTTTTTTACAGTTTAGAATTTTATTTTAGGTAGTTTTTAGTCTTATCCTGGGCTCCCTAGGAATCCCTAGGAGCCGAACCAGATCGACACTCCCTCAAAGACGTGAGGGGAGTGTCGATCATAGTTTTGGCACCCTGGTATGTATTCCAGGGGAGAGCTAGCACATTGTGGATGCGTTTAGGGGGGAACCAATACATGATTGAAAAATAAGTTGATATTTATGCTAAAAATACCCAAAAAATTGATGTGAGAAGATGATTAATGGCTTTTAAATGTATGTTCTTGCAGTTTACACTGATAAAAACCATGACCAAATGGAAAGAGAATGAGCATGAGCTCGATGAAATAGTTGTGCTACAAAACCCCCAAACAAGGGATGCTTTGAGGAATTGTGGCCTCCTCAAGTACTTTAAATTGAAAAAGAAAAAGAAGGAAGTCTTACTATTTGAGCATATAATTGGATTGTGGGATGATACCGAACAGGTGTTGCATATTGGGACACAAATGATAAAAATTGAGATAGATGATGTATAATTTTTGACCGACCTCTCGAGAAGAGGGGCTCCTATTATTTTGTCTAGACATCGGGAAACTCCTCAGCCTGTCGAGGTGTATGTGGCAGATCATTGTGTTCAAGGGCCATGATTGGTCGGAGGATGAATCGTGATCAAAGAGGTTAGAGATTTGACACTATGATCTATCTTGTTTTCCATAACCAACCTGGCAGGTATCACTAGTGTGCATTCGACCTCAAAATACTAAATGGATTATGCTCTAGAATGCATAGAGCCGAGGTTATTCAACTTGAGTGCAGGTTTCCTTCGCAATGTGAAAGATCAAATTACAAAGAGCAAGATTGGGAAACAGAAACAGTGCGGGTATGCTTTCTTTTTGGTTTCGTTCTTTCTAGAGAGAATACCTCATATGTAGCCGCAGATTGCGCCGATGGAACGAACCGTGGATGAATGACATATGGAAAGGTGGATGAGTTTGTCTCCAAGATTGGGAACCAACTCATAATTGAATTTTACGGTCGATTTCTTTGCTTAGTTGAGACATGATTTGATCGTCACTGAGGATTTCCCATACGTCGGAGTATATTTCCAGGGTAGCCTGGACTTAGTACTTCCAGAGGGTATAGACTGGGATGTGCCAGGTACAAAACCAAAACCATGTCATGTGTTTTTTGATTTTAAAATTTATATTATTTTTATGTGTAGAAAGAGGGTTTTTAACAAATGTATCATCTAGCGGAGATACCAACACTAGGGCCTCGCGGAGACATGTAGATAGCCGTAGAGAATGAGGTGGCGGTGGAAGGTCTCCGAGAGGTCGAGAGGAACCTCCAATGTCTTATGATGGGTTTCCCACCTCTTCGGAGGTGAGATTTACCCCTACACTTGAAGAGGCATACAATGAGGGTTCCTGAGAGTCTAAACCACTTGCTTTGACAAGTGGCCCATGCAGTGGTGTGCTTCTCAGAGAACAACGTGGTGCAAGAGGAATAGGATCCTCTAGATGTTTTTGTACTCTTTTCATTATGATATTATGAGCATGAGGGCCTAGATTATTCCATTCTATGTAATTTTTTATGTAAACAAACGTTTTCT
>CBVK0100306948.1:0-11269 GCA_900067695.1 Picea abies
CCGCTCTTCCGATCTCACCAGCTCTGATACCACTATAACGGAAGCGTAATTAAATTTTCTCAATTCGACGAGAAATAAAAGTATAGTGTATATGAATATATAATTGAACGAGATGATATTATCCATTTGAAAGGGCCCGACAATAAATATAGCCTAAGGTGCCTTTTTAATGAAAAGTCATGACATATTGTTATTATTATTTATTGTTTTATCTTAATGTGTATTTTGATTTTTTTTTTATTAGATTATTTATTATTTTATTTATCATATTAGGCTTATGTATATAACACTACCCAAGAGACAAAATATACACTTTTAGCCCTAAAAAACTCATCATTGGTATTGTAGATGGAATCTCCATGAAGATACCAGTGGTTTGTATCCCATCTATGCCTACCAATCTGAAAAACGGTATCAATATTTTCACGCTCTTAGTTGTCTTCTTCTTCTTCACATGGGATAGTGAGCACATGTGAACTTTTGTCACCTTCAATGGGCACTTCTACATAAATAGCCCTCTCCATCTCATCAAATAATGCATCATTATAATCATAAATATGAAAAGGAACATGGCTTACCACAGTCATGTCTCTAAGATAGGGTGAAGAGGATGCTTGAGTACCTTCTGTTGAAATATTGTAACTGCGAAGAATATTCTAATAATAATTGAGTTATTATCATGTAGATAAAATCCCCTTTTGTGGATTGATCATGTTGGGACTTATGTATGACCAAATCCACTTTTGTGGATTGGTCAAACCCTAGTTAAATGGTGGTAATTGAGAAGTCTGCCTCTAGGACTAATTAAAGTGGCTTTAACCACTAATTGAAGAAGTCGACCTTGCTTGGTGAAGAGACATAACCCTAGTGCCCCTCAGCTAGTATAAATGAGAGAGGAAGGTGCCTCATTCCCTCACTCACTCAAGTCACTCATCTAGTGCGCAAGTTTTGGAGGTAGTTGCAGTTGCAAGAAGAAGGAGAGAGAGGTGCATTGCTCAGTCTTGGATATTCTCTAGTGTTTTGGTCTTTTATCTTGGCATTGTATTGGCAATCTATATTAAGGAAGTTTGTGTTGGGTTTTCTCCCCCATGAGGGTTTCCCAAGATAAAATGTTGTGTACCTTGTGATTGTGTTTCTCTCAGTGATCATGCTTATGTTATTATTGTCTAGTAAATTGAAAAGAACTTAATAGCTGCTCTAAATTTAAAATGGTATCGGAGCTTTACTGAATAGAGCACCTTTCATTGGGTAACCAAAAACGTCATTGTTGTCGTACAAGAAAATTAGGGCTTTTTATTGGAAGTGAATGTTTGACTAAAAACCATCTAGGGAAGTGTGCCCTAACCTAACAAACTCATTGGCAGCTTGAGTGCACCTTTTCAGTGGCCAAAGCCTCTGAAAAATCAAACCCTAGTTTTGACTGGTACCAGAAAACCAGGAAACTAGAACCAATAAACCAAGTACCAATCCAGATTTGCGCAGGTCAAGTTTCAAGGGGTAAAAATCGAAATATTCTAAATCTGAGAGCTCCAGCATACTCGCCTTAGCCCGGCGCACCTCATGGTAAGATCAAATTCAATTTTTGAGCACTTTCAATTTTTGGTCATTTTCTCAGCTCCATGTCAAGATGTCTGCAAGCACTAAGCTTGTTGACAAGTTAGAAGGTGTGGAAAAATTTCATGCCTGGAAGTACAAGATTGCACTCATTCTTGAAGAGAATGACCTTGCAAAATTCATAAAAGAAAATGTACCAGAACACGAAGAAGATGTAGCTAAAGCAAAGTATAAGAACGATATGGTTAGGGCCAAAATGATCATTGTAGACTCCATTGAAGATCACTTGATCCCTCAAGTATCTTCCAAGAATACTCCAAAATAAATGTTTGATGCCCTAACCAAAATGTATGAAGGAAAGAACATTAACCGGAAGATGAACTTGAGAACCCAAATCAAGAATACATGTAGAAAGGAGAAACAGTTCAAGACTATTTCTCTAGGGTTACTCATTTCAAAGAACAACTAGAAGCAATTGGAGACAACTTGGATGAAGATGAACCCATCATGACAACTCTTAATGGTTTCACAAGACCTCGGGATGCCTTCATCCAAACTATCTGTGCCAGAAAGGAGAAACTCCAATTTGACAGTCTTCGGGAAGAATGTGTTCAAGAAGAAGCAAGAGTAGCCAACCGAAAAGCAGTACTATTAAGGGATGAATACAAAGCCCTAGCTGCTCATGCTAAAGGAGGAAAGAGAAGGTCTCGTTTCCAAAAGGAGACCCATCTCCATAAGGAATCTCACTCCCCATAGAGATTCACCCACTTCCATAAAGAATCTCATCCTCCAAGGAGATTCCAGAAACTTCAGAAAGGTCAAAGAAGAGAAAAAGATTTATCCTCATATGAATGTTATCATTGTGATAAGATGGGACATTGTTAAGAATTGTCCTGCCAGATAGGAAGAATACAAGAAGAGAAATAACAAAAGACATCATTCTCATGCAATTGAAGATGATGAGCCACCCACGAAGTTGACTAAAGAAGAGATTCAAGATTATGTTTTATTTTCCGCCTTCTCAGGATATGTGACACCTGGAGAGGAAACTTGGCTCATAGACAGTGGTGCTTCTAAGCACATGAAAGGTCAGAGAGACATTTTCTCTAGCCTTAAAGAAAATAACTTTCCCCATAAAGTTACACTCGGAGATGATTACCAGTACCCTATCAAAGGAGTGGGAGAATCCACCTACAAACTTGATTCAAGGACCCCGATGAAGATGAAGGATGTACTATATGTACCAGGTTTGAAGAAGAATTTACTTTCTATCTCAGCTTTAGATAAGGAAGGCTTCATGGTTGCATTCATAGATGGTGAAGTTCTTATGTGGCCTAAAGGAAAAACCAGAGAAGATGCAATCGTTATTGGAACAAAAGAAGGTGGTTTGTATAAGTTAAAAGGTCACTCAGATGCAGCCTTGACTCACTCCATTGAGAGTCCATGTGAAATTTGGCATAGAAGACTAGCTCACATCAACTACAAAACCTTTCCATATGTAAGCAAGGTAGTTGCAGGTCTACCAAAATTCAAGGTTGATCATGAAGGTGTATGCAAGGGATGTGCACAAGGAAAGAACATAAAGAATCCTTTCCCAAAGAGTGACAATAAAGCAGAAGGAATCTTGGAGCTCATCCACTCAGATGTATGTGGTCCAATGCCATCAACCTCTTTAAGTGGTTATGTATACTATGTGTCATTTATTGATGATTATTCTCGTAAGACATGAGTTTATTTCTTGAAATCAAAAGATGAAGTATTTGGAAAATTTAATGAAGTATTTGAAAAATTCAAGGAATTCAAAGCCTTGATAGAAAATCTCTCAGAAAGAAAAATCAAGATACTCGGGTCAAATAATGGAGGAGAATACACCTCAAAAGAATTTGGAAGCTTTTGCAGAGATGACAGGATTAAGAGGGAGTTCACCACTCCCTATAATCCTCAACAAAATGGTGTAGCAGAAAGAAAGAATAGAACAATAATGGAAGCAATGAAGACTATGATCCACGATCAAGATCTTCCAATGCACTTATGGGCTGAAGCAGCAAGAACAATAGTTTATGTCCAAAATATATTATCCCATCGTGCACTTGGATTCAAAACCCCCGAATAAATGTTCTCTGAAAAGAAGCCAGAAGTAAGCGATCTCAAGATATTTGGCTATCCAGTGTTTGTACACATTCCGAAAGAAAGGAGAACTAAGTTGGTTCCTTCAGGAAAGAAGGGAATATTTGTTGGATACTGTGAGGTCTCTAAGGCCTTTAGAATTTACATACCAGGTTACCATCATATTGAGATCAACAAAGATGTAACCTTTGATGAAGATGCAACACTCAAGAAATCAAGGAGATGCCAACTTTAAGAAGTATATGAAGAAGAACATGTAGCTCCCAGAGTTGCAGAACCAATGAGGGAAGTTACAATTACCCCTAATAATGAGATTCCAAAGATCATGATATGACCGAATCTCAAGAAAATCCCCAAATGACGATATCTTACAAGAGAAAGCCAACTTGGGAAAGAGAACTTATTCAAGATGGAGAGAAGTATGGTGCCCTAGAAGGAACCATGAGACAAATCAAGAAACCCAAGCCATTCTCTAGTGATATGGCTTTAATGTGTGATCTCATAGAAAAGGAACCTACTTGCTTTTAAGAAGCCATTCAGAAGAAGAATGGGCAAATTCCATGACAAAAGAATACCAATCCATTATAAAGAGTGATGTATGGGAAATAGTTCCCAGACCGAAGAACAAAGACGTGGTATCTTCCAAATGGATATACAAGATAAAACATGTTGCAGATGAAAGTATTGAAAAAAATAAAGCAAGATTTGTCACTCGTGGCTTTTCTCAAAATGAAGGCATTGATTATGAAGAGATGTTTGCTCATGTAGCCAGATATACTTCTATCAGAACCATCATAGCTCTTGTAGCTAAGATGAAGTGGAAGTTACACCAAATGGATGTGAAAACAACTTTCTTAAATGGTGTTATTGAAGAAGAAGTGTATATAGTGTTAGGATATGAATGAATGTGCTCGTTTTACCATTGACAATATCTCTATTGTCACCCAACCATAGGCCGAAGCCACCCTCCGAGCACCTTGAACTTGACAGAGAGAAGAATCCTGGTAGCAATCCAATAGCCAAGCAAGGCTAATGCACCAAGCAAGAAGTAACCAAAGCTGATTAGAGAGTACAACCCAAAACTGGCGCAACACCTTCCCTAGGACTTGCGCACAAGACTGCTAAACTGCAGTGCGCACAAGTGACTTCTGCAATTCTGAGTGTGTCAAATGAGAGACTGGTGCATTATATTTATAGTATTCCTGGAAGACTTGCCTAGGCTGACTTCTCTCTCTGGGTACTAATTAATTCATATTAATTATCTCTCTTCAGCCGATATCTCATCTAGGGTTACTTTCATTTCTTTGCTTTCTTCCGGAACGTTCTAATCTTGTCAAAGGTCACAATAGAGGTTCATACCTCCCAAAGCTACCATAATATCAACACTCCCTCCTAGCTAGGGAGGTATAACTGATAATGGCCTTGAGCACAAACTGACCATTCAATTGGTAGTATCACGAGCACCGTCATTATTATCCAACTGGATAATCTCCATGACAATTGGTACAATATCAATTGATAGAACACAACTGTGTCTATCCATGGTAGTACGCAACTACTCAAACCATGACACATAGTCACAAACAGTGGAACATATCCACTACAGTAGCATAACTCTACTATCTGGAGATAAGCAGTCTCCATAACAATCATCAAATATCAACCTACACATAAAAGATTGTTAAAACAAACTGAATCATCTGGGCCAATCTTTCACTCACATCTGTGAGATCTGAAAGAATATCTGCCCTCAAAGTAGAACATCAATGATGGGCTATCTAGCTTATTCTTCTCAAACAAGGAAGAATGATTGTTCTGATTTCTGAGCCTTGACCATTCCTCACCCTGGGCCATTCCTCCGACACTAAACAAAGTGTAACCTAGAGAGAATGAATCTGCCCTAAGGAATGCATGTCCTTGATTGTTGAGCCTGGACCATTCCCCACCCTTGGCCATTCCTCCGGCACTGAACAATGTGCAACTTGGAGAGAATGAATCCACCCCAAGGAATGGCTGTCCAGACCATTTCCCCTGTTAACCACAAGAGAAAAAGATTCTCCTATACCAACCTCCAAAACAGACCATTCCTCATGTTAACCACAATGAGAAATCGTTGTCTGACGAGGCGGGCCAATTTTCTTGAGTAACCCTCAAGAAGAGAGACTACCCTAGACCACTCCCCATGTTAACCACAATGGGAAGTCGTTGTCTGTGGTACATCAACAATCTGGACCATTTTCGGAACTGGAAAATGTTTGTCCGTCATAAATCTCAATCCATTTTCCAAACAGGAAAGAATCTGCCCAAACTAGACTATTTTTCAATCTTGAAAATTAATGTCCTCAATAATATGTTAGTGCTCCCTCCCAACCTGGAGAGTCATTTCTTCCCTTTCAGCTAAGGGAGTTATTTCCATGATCCCCATCTTCTCTCGGAAATATGCAAACTTTATTTTGGATAGAGGCTTTGTCAGGATGTATGTTTTTTGCTCATCTGTGGGGATATATTGGAGCGTTACCTCTCCTTCCTGGACTTTATCTAGAATAAAGTAGTATTTGATCTCAATATGTTTCGACCTTTCATGAAACACGAGATGTTCTAATAATCTTATACAACTCTGATTATCATAATGTATTAAGGTTGAATCTGGAATCTGATCAAATAAATCGGAAATTAACTTCCTTAGCCATATTGCTTCTATGCATGCTTCACATGCTGCGATATATTTTGCTTCTGTTGTGTTGAGTGCGACAAACTTTTGTTTTCTGCTGCCCCAAGATATCACGGCGGTGCCCGAGCTAAAACACATTCTTGAAGTACTTTTTCTGTCTTCTACACTTCCTGCCCAATCTGAGTCTGTGAATCCATGAAGTTGTATATCACTGGATGCGGTATATCTTAAGCCATAATTTATTGTCCCATGAATATATCTTAAGACATGCTTTGCAGCTATCCAATGCTCATGTCTTGGTTCCACCTAGAACTGGCTTAGTGTATTCACGACAAAGCAAATGTCAAGTCGAGTATTTACCAAATACATCAATGACCCAATTAATTGTCGATTTAGTGATGGATCTATTGGATCAAAATATGGATATTTCACTTTTCTTATATCAGTATTCATAGGAGTGTCCATAGACTTACAATCCATCATTCCAAACTTCTGAAGGATCTTTATTGCGTACTTCCCTTGTCCAAGGAATACTTCACCGCGCTTCTGCCATACTTCTAGTCCCAAGTAATAATGCATGAGACCTAGACCTTTCATATCAAATTTAGAAGCTAGTTCCTTCTTGCACTGGATGATGAGAGACTCTTCACCCGTTATGAATAGATCGTCAACATATAGTAGTAGAATTACAAGTGCATTGTCCACGACTTTGTAGTAGAGGTTTGGATATGCATGACTCTTGGAGAAACCAAGTCTCGTTAGATAGCAGTCCATTCTGGCATACCAAGCCCTTGGAGCTTGCTTGAGTCCATATAGGGTTTTCTTTAATCTACAAACGTGAGTGTCTCTAGAATGTACCTCAAACCCTTGAGGTTGTTCTTCTTCGATTGCTCCATTGAGGAAAGTTTTCTTTACATCCATCTGATGTAAGTTCCATCCCATGGAAGCAACAAGAGATATAATAGCTCTAATGGAAGTATATCTAGCAACTAGAGCAAAAGTTTCGTCATAATCTTCTCCCTCCTTTTGGGAGAACCCTCTAGCTACGAATCTTTCTTTATATTTATCCAAGCTTCTGTCTGCTGCATGTTTGATCTTATATGCCCATTTTGAAGTTACCACTCATTTTTCTTTAGGTCTAGGTACAATTTCCCATACATCATTTTTCATAATGGATTGGTGTTTTTCTATCATAGCTTCTTTCCACTGTCCCTTTTGAATTGCTTCTTCAAATGTGGTAGGTTCTTCATCTAGAAGCTTCGTCATGTATGTTGCATAACTTGAGAATCTTTTAGGCTTCTTACTTTTTCTGAATGTTTCTCCGGGAACCTTGAGTCTTTCTGCATCTTGTAAGGTAGCTTCAAGCCAAGCTGGTCGTTTCCTGGTTTTTAGGTATGCTGTCTGAATCAATAGTCTCACGTGGTTGCATAGGATGATCAGGTTGTTCCTTTTCGTCATCTTGATTTTTTGTGCTTTCTTCAATAGGTTCTTCATTCTTTTCTTCTTCTATTGTTTCTTCTATGGATTTTTTGAAAGCCATCTTTTCATTGAATGTCACGTCTCTGCTGACTTCGATCTTATGTTGTTCTGGAATATAGATTCTATAAGCCTTGGATGAATTGCTATATCCCACGAATATGAGCTTCTTTTCCAAGGGTTCTAGTGTATTCCTTTTGTCCTTGGGAATATGAGAGTAAACAGGACATCTAAAGATTCTTAGGTTTTCCACATTAGGTTTCTTACCTGCGAAAGCTTCTTCTAGAGTCATGTCCTTCAGCATGTGGCGAGGACTTATGTTCTGCACATATATTGTTGTCATGGCTACTTCTCCCCATAAGAACATGGATAGAGCTTGGTCATTTAGTAGTGCTTTTACAATTTCTTCGATAGATCTGTTCTTTCTTTATGCTACACCATTTTGTTGAGGATTACGAGGAACAGTTAGCTCCCTCCTAATCCCTGTCGATTTGCAGAATGCAACGAATTCCTTTGATGTGTATTCTCCTCCATTATCTTTTCTTAAGATCTTGATCTTCTTGTTTGCGAGGTTCTCTATCTCTGCTTTGAATTCTTGAAACTTGTTGAATACTTAGTCTTTTATCTTCAGTAGATATAACCAAGTCTTTCTTGAATAGTCATCTATGAAGGTTATGTAGTAAAGAGATCCTCCTAGAGATTTCACTGGCATCGATCCACAAACATCTGAGTGTATCAGATCTAGAATTTCCTTAGATCTATTGTTGTTGCTTGGAAATGGTTTCTTGATATTCTTTCCAAGGGCACATCCTTTACAAATTCCTTCATGTGTAGACTGCAATTCTGGTATTCCTTCAACCATCCTTTTGAGAAAAGGTAATGCTTAATAATTAATATGAGTGTACCTTCTATGCCAAAGTTCATTTGGATTGACTTCGTCATGTACAATAGCTTCTTCATTTTGTTCTAGTAGTCTATACAGATTTCCTTCACTACTTCCAATAACCCTGGCATTCTCTATGTTGGAGTCTTTATGCCAAGATAACACTTTTCCATCCACAAAAGCTATTATGTTTCCTTTATCTTACAGGCAAGATATGGATACAAGATTCTTTTCTAAGCCAGGTACATATAAAACATTGCTTAAGTGAACATTGTTAAGTGAACTTGACGGAGGCTTGCCCAAATTCTTCCACTGGGTAAGTGCTTTTGTCTCCAAGCTCTACCTTATACGAGGTCTTCTTCTCATTTAGATTTGAGAGTCTGGCTTGATCTCTCGTCATGTGCCTAAAAGCTCCACTATTGATTATCCACATGTCATCTTCAATCGTTCCAGTGAGTGTTGAGTAGTGTAGAAGACTGATCGTCTCACTCATGTCTTCGGTTGACTGGTAGTTGGTCATGCTTTGATCCAAAACTTCAACTCTGATGTTTTTGTCTTCTGAGAGAGCCAAAAGGTGCATTGAATTAGGGTGCATTTGAATATCTTCTCCTTGAGCGAGATGCTCCATCACAAGGTGTCGGATATGAGATTTAGGGTTTCAACAACCGCTCCTGCTAGTAACCCTAGCGGCAGTGTCTTGGAAGTTGCTCCTGCTAGTAACCCTAGCGACAGTTCCTCAACGAGCTCAATATTCTAATGGCTATGTTTCCTTCCAATGGTTAGACTGAATGAAGGAGGTTTGGGCCCATAACTTGTTAGAATATGAATGAATGTGCTCGTTTTACCATTGACAATATTTCTATGATTTGTAGCTAGAAGCCCAATCGATTATGCCTTTCTTTTATGTGGTATATTCTGCGAGCAATTACCTCTAATTTTTTGAGCTTTCTCCTTGTTTGTTGGCACTTTTGGAAGCACTGCTAAGTTTCTATCCTTTGAGCGTTGTACACGATATTTATTTCATCTGTGCGGGAAGGGGAATTCGACCTCAAATTAGCAATTTTAGGAGGGTTCTGCCCATATTTTGGGAGTCTCAAGGCCTAATGCAATTTTGTTTTTTCCCAGCAACTGGAATGAACACGAAAGAGGTAGAAAGAGCTCTTCAGGTGCATAAAGGAAGTAATATAAATGAATAGAGAGCACATTGAATCAATTGCAGAGAAATTACAAGCTTGTGAACATCAATATAGACTTCAAAATGAATCCTTTACGAAGACACTGACTCAATTGAATCAATGGATTCTACAACTGGAAGCGAAGTGTGCCTTTCTCGGAAGTACACAACAGAGTCAACATGCTAATTTAGGTTCCAATAAAAAAAATTTAAATTCTATTGGGAATGGAGGAAACATAGAAGAAAACATAATGCAACTTCATTTTGAAGCAATGGAGATAGGAGACATGGAGCCAATGCAACTTGCACAAGGAATGGAGGAGATTGACAATTGTAACATTCTCTAAATTTGTCATGTATTTCAGGGTTTTACTACTATTAGGTTGCTTTTGTAGAATATACAGTCATGTAAATTATTGGAAATCTTTGTTATCAGTCTTTTGTAGACAAGGGAATATTGAAATGGAATTGTTTTTGTAACACCCTGTTTCCCCCAGTTTGTAAAAATAACTGGACTGGCCAAGAACTGTGGCAAACTCAGAAATGTGAATATGTGATGTGAATGGACCTTGTGGAAAAGGTCGATGAATGTGAATAATATTATGAATTTATATTGCAGGACTGCTGAGAGGGGATATGCTGAAAAAAGAGACCACGATGGCTGTAGAGAGGCGATGGAAGGCACCTAGAAAGGTGGCGTTAACTTCCACTGAAAATCAATACCATATTTGGACTTCACTAGCTCGGAGAACCAAAAGCGGCTCGCTGGTCCCGAATTAAATGTCTTGCAGACTGGTAGTTAGATGGCTCCTCGGGAATTAATGAGGGATGGGGAGGTGAACCGCCCATTCGTAGAGCCGTCAGGCCTGACTAGCGCGAGGGAAATCGCACGACACGCAACCTCGCAAGAGGATAAGGTGTGGGGGAGAAGCGATTGGGGGAAGACGTGAGGGGAGAAAGAGAACTCTGGCGATATGCATAGTGGGTGATAGCAGAGAGGAAGGAGAGTAACCTTCGCTCCTGGTCACTGGCAAATAGAGACGCAATCTCACATCATCGTGGTCTCAGCTCGGGGGTGGCTAGTGGTAAATCCGTTGGGAGTCGTTGAGCCTACGGTTGGGTGGAAACGAGCACCCCTCTCAGTAGTTGCATAATCCCTGGTGTTACTTTCTGATAAGTGTTTTGCCTTTGACATATTGAAATATATGTATGCTGACATTTATGATCATAAGCTGTCAAATCGTGAATGATTTCATTATAAGAATGTCTGTATGGTATCTTGATCAGTACTGGTAGTTGTATGTTTATATGGAAAGACTACGTGTGGCTTATGCTCTCTTAAATTGTTATTTATATGCATGCTAATCTAATTTAGACTTCACGC
>CBVK0100306950.1:0-13592 GCA_900067695.1 Picea abies
TCCTACGGGAGAGGATTATGAAAATTTGGGGGAGGAGCATTATTGGGGAGGAGGCCAGTATTTCCATCGGATATTTTCTGGTTTTGAGAAGTTTGGATTTGGAGTTTTGGTGAACCATTGCAGGGGGCACCAAGTTGTTGAGAGTTTTGGGCTCGGGGGCCAGGATTCCTTTCGATATCCTGGAGCTAGAGAGCCGGACAGACTGCTCCTAGCTGGTTGGGTGGTTAGTCGGTTTTGGGCAAGGTTTGGTCAGTGCATCAGGTTGGGCAAAGCAACAGAGAGAACAACCAGATCAGTGGGAATTAGCATCAGACAAAGATATTTTTATTTATAAATTCGTTGGGTTATGTGGATGATTATGTAATTTATTTTCATGTTGTGAATAAATTTAATTTCTATTGAATATTAAATGTTTATATGATGATTAATGAATTATTTATGCATTGAAAGAAATTCTATGTTTAATTACATGAAATTTTTTAGACTTAATTAAATTTTGGTTCCTACAAGTATTGACAAAGAGGTAACGCAGAAGAACATGCGGAAGTCATAGAGCAGAAGTCGTAGAGACAAGAGCTTAATATTCCTAACCCTAAAGAATAATTGCGTTGAAAAATCATACATGAACGTAAATGCAAGGCCTCCTACCTTCAAACTTATGCTCTTGGGCGATGGTATGTATGAATTCTTCTTGACATGGTGGTTGAAATTCATGCTATTAACCTTCAAACATAGGTGAATTTGTTCATTCTAATGAAAAATTATGAAGTAAATACACATATTGAACAGGGTGAAATACAGTCAAATTATTTTCCTTTTGAAGAAAATCGAGATAGAATCATTGGACTCTGTGAATTCGTTATGTTCAACACGTGAATTTAATTCAAAATTTAAAGAGAATTAGGTTATAACGACCGCACTCTTTTAAGAAACGTTAGACCTAAGAAATGTTAGGTGAATGGTAAACGAATCTACATTTACAAATTTTGTAGGGAAGGAATAATCCATCGAACATATGAGACTTTATTTTTTGTTTTTTTTAGAAAGAGTATGTGGAGAGTGCCTGAACGGAGGCGGCCAACAACACCAACGTGGAAGGCTCACTAACGCTTTCATGGTGCTTCTCTTGGTGTTGCTTCTTATTGGTCAACGGATTCAAAAGCAAGATTTGTTGGACTAGGGGAAGTTTCCTTCTTTTGCTTATTTCCTTCTTCTTTCATTGTTCCTTCATCTGAGAAGAAAATCAACTGCAACTACTATAAAAAGACACTGTCATGCATGGTGCTTGAATGAAATTGTAGTAATTTATCAAATTTTATTACAAAATGCAAGTATCCGGTAAAGATATTTTTAAGAAAAATCATCTGAGCAGAAAATCAACTGCAACTGCTATAACAAAGACATTGCCATGCCTGATGCTTAAATGAAATTGCGGGAATTTATAAAATTTTATTACAAAATGCAAGTATCAGGTAATAATATTTTTAAGAAAATTGTGGTTGGCTACATACTTGCACTCTTTATTTCACTTGTCCAATCTTTTATCACTGAAAATATGCTTTAATTGAATTGTTGATCATTTAAGTGGAATGTGAATGAATAATTTATTGTTACTATTGGTTACCAATGCTCATAAGCTATACACTTTGATTTCTAATTCGTATATATATATATATTCATTTCTCTTGTGCTTTGGAGTGCTGCTGAAAGAGTTAGGAGGGTTTATTTTTTCACAAAGCATAATTGATTATTATTATACAAGTTTTTTTTTAGCAAAGTTAGGGAAAAGTAATTGAGGATTTAGAAAATCCTGTAATGTAATGAAAGATGAAAAAATTATGTCTAAATAAAATTTGAGCAATTTTTTTCGGAAAAAAATTCAACAAATTATATAATAAGGTGGGTAGACCAATTTTGATATAAATGAACACTAACTATACTATTAATTAAAAAAGGTTTTAATTTTTTTAAACAAATATTTTTCATTTAAAAAAAAAATATTTGATAATTCTTAAATGCTTAAACAAGAAAAAGGAGAAATTTCTCACATGACCCTCCCTCTAATTTCTTAGATGACCCTATGTCGTTAATATGCATATACATGGGAGACATCATCTACAAGTATTCGCATCTAGCAGAAACCTTAATTAAAAAATAAACAGTGGACCTTGGGATATTATTCACATACAGCAGAAACATTTGTCTTAAAAATTGAGAAAATTATTAAAAAAATCACGAAAACAGCCAAGGAAATGTATCTGATGAAACATTGGGAGACATCATATCTATAAGTATTCGCATCTATCAGAAACCTCAATTAAAAAATAAATAGTGGACCTTGGGAGCTTATTCACACATCAGAAACATGTCTTAAAAATTGAGAAAATTATAAAAGAGATATCATGAAAACAGCCAAAGACACCATGAAAACAGCCAAGGAAAGGAAATGTATCTGATGAAACGCCATTCACTTGATGATATATTTCCCTCCAACTAGGGTAGATCGGAGGAAGCACTGAGATAAATGAAGCTTGGCTATTGAGTTTCTTTTCTTGCAGATATAACCATCTGTCTCAAAACCTGATATAGTCATAAGGCCGGAGATATAACATTCCGGCGCGTTATATGACCCTTTATCCCATTTTTGGCCGGAGCCATATACAAAGGCATTGCGAGGCCCTTACACATTACAGTATCGCCTTCCAAACTAATCTGATAAGGTTATCCCTTCTAATTGAATCCCGATAAGTAAGACGAGTCCACTTAGCCCTCTTCATTCATCTCTCCAGCAAGGCAGGCAAGCAGGATTAGCTCATCGCTGCCTTGAACTACCTGAACGGGGGAAAGGGAAAATGGCAAGCATCTATGAAGGACTGTCCCAATCAGGATTTCAAGGATGAAGCCCTCTCCAGCGTGGTTGGTAGACTAAGAGATAAACGACATAAATCAAAAAACCGATCGAAGAGCTCTTCAATCTTTCACTCTCCATCCAGGCAGGCAGGATTAGCTCATCGCTCGCTTGAACTACCTGAACAGGGGAAAGGAAATGGCAAGCATCTATGTAGGACTGTCCCAATCAGGATGTCAAGAATGAAGCTGTCAATGGTTGAAAGGACCTTCCATCCAGAGCTGATAAGGTAATTTTATGAATGTCCAACAAGAAATAGGTCAATGAAATTGAAGAAAACAGGTATGAATATAATGTGGGTGCAAACAAAAGATAACATGAAAAATGACATTCAAAATGAAAAATGACATTCAAAATAAACCTACCTAGATAACATGAAAAATGACAATAAAAAGAAACCTACAGTATTACAGAAATGACATAAAAAAGAAACCTACAATAATAAAGCCTCAAAACATGTGTATGCCTGTGTCAAAAGGTACAGTGATCCAAAATATGCGTTCAAGATTGAAAAAGTGGTCAGCTCAACAGTCTTTTGAATACAACATGGGAGTTCAAGTGCCTAGATAACAAGAAAAATTACAAAAAAATAACCTGCAGTTGTACAGTGGTACAGCCTCAAAACATGTGTACTAAATACAACGGGGGAGTGCACACGCCTAGATAACACAAAAAATGACATTAAGAAAGTAATCTACAGTAGTGAACAGGCTAACTCTGGAGCAAACAGGTCCACTTCTTGAAAAAAAATGGACCTGAATCCAGCTAAATTCAGGGGTAGTTTGAATTTCACATGAATCAAAGTTCCATGCATTTCAGAACCTTACCCCATGGGTTTTGTCCCATTTTAAATCAACCAGATACTCAGAAAATCATAAAATCAATCAGAACAATTAACGAAAAATGAAAAACAAATCACCAGAAAACCTGCCAGAAAAATAAAAATAACTCAAGAAACCTGCCAGAAAAATAACTCAGGAGGAAAGATTGCTCCAGACTTAGCCAACTCCTTATAGGGCCTCAAAACACATGTGTATGAAAGACTCAAAACATGGCCTCAAAACATCTGTATGAAGACAAAACATGGCCTCAAAACATCTGTATGCCAAAAAAATGACAAAGGAGGTAACCTACAGTAGTACAGCCTCAAAACATGTGTATGCCTGTGACAAAAAGAACACAGCCTCAAAAGAAGCATGTGTATGCCTGTGACAAAAGGTACAGTGATCAAAATATATAAGTACGTCCAAGATTGAAAAAGTGGACAACTCAAGAGTCTTTTGAATACAATGTGGGAGTGCAAGTGTCTAAATAACACGAAAAATGACATAAAGAAAGTAACCTACAGTAGTATACAATGTGGGAGTGCAAGTGCCTAGATAACACGAAAAATGACAAAGAGCAAGTGCCTAGATAACACGAAAAATGACATAAAGAAAGCTACCTACAGTATACAGACTAAAAACATGTGTATACCTGTGATAAAAGGTACAGTTACTCCGCATATATTGACTATATATACCGCATGAATAGGGATCAATAGTCAATATATATGAGTGTGGTTCTTTCGGGCAAGTTCCACAAATAAAGTAAACCACAGGAATAGCGATTAATAGTCCAAAATAGATATGTATGTGATTCTTTGGTCAAGTTCCACAAATAAACTCTAACTCTTTAATAGTGCTTAATAGTTCAAAATATCTACAGGGGTGGCAGGAGCAGGGAGATTCTTTTCGATCAAACAGGAAAAGTAGAATTCTCATTATGTCTAAGGGTATCCTTTACAAAAATCAAAAAGCTATTGCATATATTGCCAAAAATATGTCAGTAAACCATGTATAATTCTTGCCTAAGAATTAAACGCTATTAAAGGCGATAGCATATTTTGCCAAAAGATGTCAGTAAACCATGTATAATTCTTGCCTAAGAATTAAACGCTATTAAAGGCTTATTTTGCCAAAAGATGTCAGTATAATAATTCTTTGTAACAATGTATAATTCTTTCCAACAATTAAACGAATTAAACTATGTATAATTCTTTCCACAACTAAAGACAAACAATGTATAATTCTTTCCCACCATCAAAGGCTATAAATTATTTTCACCAATGTATAATTATTTCCAACAATCAAAGGCTATAGCATATTTTGCCAAAAGATGTCAGTAAACTAAATAATTGGGCAGAGCTGAATTCTCTTTACGTAATTCTAAATTGATTTATAGATTAAAAAATAGTAATAAACAATATGCAAAACATGCTTCTTATCCCTAATCATAAAAATAAAAGAATTAAATGTAAAGTAGAAAAAATCACCCTGGCTCTTCGTCCTTATTTCTCCTATTTTTAGGTATGAAGAGAAGGCTCTCGACAATATCTATGATTTAGCTATTTTCTATTCAAGGGGAACACAACCAGAAAATGGTAAAGATTCTGCAAAGATAATGTTGATGGACTGATGGTTATAATTTGTCAAAATATGTAATGCCTTTTATGACTATTGTTTCCAAACTGATTTTGCATCACACATAAAAGCAGCATTTTCGTTTTTTATGGAATGAATTTTCGTCAGATTATTTCTGACTTAAATAATTAATAGGAGAAAGGGATATCAGACGAACAAATTGATCATTCAAGGTATATTTTATATTTCTGATTAAAATAATTAATATAGTTTTTCCTTGGTAAAAATGGACATCAGACAAATCAAATGAACATTCAATATCGAAATCTTCAAAAGCAAAAGCTTCAAATGGATATCAGACAAACTAAATCAGCATTCAATATCGAAATCTTCAAAAGAGAAAGCTTCAATCCCCACTGCAGCAGATTCCTTTCCCAACGGCATACACACCATATAATCAATCATTTTTACTCACCCTAACCAGTAATCCAGATAGACCTAATAAATATTAAATACGCAACAGATGCTGCAAGTTCAAATACCCAATAGAAGAAGAGTGCAAGAGAAAAATCAGACTACCCAAAATAAGCAAAAGCCTCAATGAACTTTCCCAAAATACGCACATGTTGCCGACACAACTCTCAAGCATATCATTTATAATTGAGGCACCAAACCAAAAATACAAAATATTGTAAGATATATTACAAAAAAAAAATAAGAAATGGCAAACAGTTTCGTTAAACTTTCCGTAAATGGACACATGGAATATTTCCCAACGAAATTTGCGATCATCTCTACTAAAATTGCAATCATCTCTACTGCCTAATAATGCAATTTCAAATGACAGAAATATAGCCTGGAAATATAACTCTATGGTTATGCATTTTTCTCTAATAACAAACTCACACTATAGCCCTTGTAAAAACAATACATCCACCATATCACATTCTAAATAAACTGACTCATATAATTTTACCCATGTCACAAAATTAGTTTCCAAAATGAAAATCACGGTAACGAAGTTCAGAGCAAGATTACACAATATCTCAAAAATAGTCCAGCACCGTACCAACTAAATCAGTAATTCAGACTGATTCACAACTAACAAGTATGGAACGAAAAGATAGTAAACCTAGGATTCAAAATTCAGCAGCTTATAAAACTACCGATACAGTGAAGATGCTCCAAGATATGCAGGAGGAGCCCCAGCAACAGAAGCTCCCAACTCAGGTCGGCGTAAATCCCTTTGCAGGAGAGGGTCTGCATAGTAGCTTTCAGTTGCAACATCCACTATCGGCTTTCGATAATCCACATCCAACCTTTGACGATATAAAGATTCAATGCTTGGATCAAGCCGGCTCTGATAATCCAACTCAGGTAGCTGATCCCTTGGGAGTTGCTTCGGTAATGCACTAGCATATGCATCTTGTACTCGAAGGCTCGCATATGGATCTTGTGCTCGAAGGTTCGCATATGGATCTTGGGTTTGAAGGTTCGCATATGGATCTTGAGCTTGAAGAGGAGCCTGAGGAATATAATCCCTTCCAGCCCCATATCGTAACAGGTCCCTCTCAGATATAGCAGGATCAGCACCATATCCAGCTAATGGAGCCTGAGGAATATTATACTCAGCACGTGCTGCACGTCTTGTTTCCTCTTGATAACGTAATATATCATCTCTCATTATTTCCTCTCGGCGCAATTCCTCTCGGCGCAGCTCCTCTCGGCGCAGTTCCTCTCTTAGCAGTTCCTCTCGGCGCAGTTCCTCTCGGCGCAGTTCCTCTCTGCGAAGTTCCTCTCGGCGAAGTTCCTCTCTTAGCAGTTCCTCCCTCAGCAGTTCCTCCCTGAATTGATGCTCCCTAGAACGATGAAGGTCAACTTGACCTCTAGGTTCAAGAGGGGGAGCATCCACAGGATTGCGGGGAATTTCAGGGCGAGAATCAAATCGTGGTACAGGTCGGAAGAGCTCAGACAGCTTTTTCACCTGTAAAGCAAAAGATTGTCCTAATTATAGAAGCCATCAACTAGAACGATGAAGGTCAACTTGACCTCTAGGTTCAAGAGGGGGAGCATCCACAGGATTGCGGGGAATTTCAGGGCGAGAATCAAATCGTGGTACAGGTCGGAAGAGCTCAGACAGCTTTTTCACCTGTAAAGCAAAAGATTGTCCTAATTATAGAAGCCATCAAATATGTCAAGCAGTTTTATTACAAATAAACAATAGATAGATACCTGTTGAGCATTGAGCTCAAACCTAAACTTGTTCTTCCCATCATAATTATCTTTGATTGCTTTCTTGAATATGTCTTCAGAAAGTGGTAAGCAATCCTTTTGAATACGAAACCGCACCTGCAGAATCATGCCTTATTTAAAAAACTTGCTCTCAACGGAAACTTGTGTAATGTGAACATTTAAAGAAAAGATGCATGTACCTATGCATGTACCTAGCAGCGTCAAAAAGAGTGAAAAGGAGGCAAACAGATGATAAAAAACCAGAATTGCCTACTCCCAAAATAAGACAATATATGTAGCTACTATATAATTGATAAAATCCAACACGGCAAAACACAGAAATTACTGGGTAACAAAAATGCGACAAATAGTGTTACAACAAAGAAGTGGAATCAATAATCTTCAACAGAAACGTTTAATGCGGCAGCTATATTATAAGTTATAACCAGCGGAATGGGCAGATTAGCAATAATAAATTAATGAGAAACAGACGAACGAGTTAAAGTTGAACGTAGCGGCTTAATACAGATAACAGCATTTAATAGATATGAATAAATTGTTTTCAAACAGATCGCAATTTAAAGAAAACTAAAAAAAAAAAAAGATTACAGCTTGGATATAATTCAGAAAAATTGAACCACGGATGTTTACATATATATATTGTCAAAAAAGTATATACAAACTAGAACTTCAAAGAAATAAACAACATCTTTAAGAAAAACCACTACACAAGTTACCTGTGCTGGGAATGGCCTTTTAGAACCTCGGAAAGCATCGGGCTCGAGATTCATTCCTCCACCAGAGGCTGCCTTATAGATACCATACATCAATCTAAGGTCAAAATCGTACAAGAAGAGCTTCATTCCGGTCTTGACCTTTTCAACAAGGTCCTTTTTGGCTGGTGGCAAGCCAAACACTCTGTATCGAAAGCACTCCTGCTTAGTTTGAGAATTACACATAAAAATCAAGCCTGCAAAGTTGTCTTTTCCATTGCCATCTTCATCTTGCTTTTTCTTCTTGTTTTGATCAACCTTTGGTCCAGTAGGATCAGCTGTGACCTTCGGTTTCTTCTCTTTAACAGGTGTCTCTTTCTTAACAATCTTCTCACCAACATTAGTTGGTGCTGCCTCTTTCTTTTCAGCTCCGCCATCTACTTGCTGACCATCCCGCGCTCTCTTCCTGTTCCTTCCTCTGGCCATGTTGTTTTAAAAGCTTTGAACAAATTTACGTATAACTGCATCCATCATAACCATTACCAGAACACAAACTAATTTCAATACATGTTTTGAACATAAACAATAAATTTGAAGGCAAAGCAATTAAAAAGACTTATCAATACAGACAAAAAAATACAGCTCGCAAAGATTTCACCGTCGATTGAAACCTATCTAAGAAATGTCAGATATTTGTTACCCAATCGTTAAAAAAGCATTATTAAAGTCCTACATATGTGGAAAAACATTATGGCTAACTGTTATGTGACGAACCACCTAAATAAAAACAATACTATGAATTTCTCATTACGAAGAACAAACACTATAATAGGAACAAGGCCTTTGCTATGAGGATCAGAGTTGGCTAAAGTAGAACACATCCCACACATGTTTCAAATAAGACAAACGAAATAACAAAATAAAAGGACTACACAAGCCCCTTTAAGTCATATCAAGTTGGGTAAAGTATAACACACACCACACATGTCCAAATAAATATAAATATACACTGTCAAGGCACTCTTTGTCAGAAGAAGAAAAGGGATCATTTATAATAAAACCAAAGGAATAGACCTCATGGAAGTATTTCCATCACAAGAATTGAACATTGGCACGATGAAACCACCAGAGAACGATAATGGACCGTATATTTTCAATAGTCAGCTAATTATATAACGAACTTGATTAACATCAGAACACAAGCATAATCATGTAGAAATACTAAAAGTCAACTACATGTTATAGAGGATTTTTTTAAAACAGTAAGGACAACTTAAATAATCACCTATTAACACTTAAATAATCACCTATTAACACNNACTTAAATAATCACCTATTAACACTTAAATAATCACCTATTAACACAGAACAATCTTGATTAACATCAGAACACAAACGACATCACATACAAATACTAGAGATCGAAGGCTCTTAAATTTTGTCTTCTAATAACTTTAAAGACCATTCTAATAACTTTAAAGACCATTGTTGTCAATTGAACCTGACCTACACAATTGAGAGGAGTGTTATCATCATGATCAATTCCTGTGAGTGACATATTGAACTGTAAGTGAGTGACATGTTGTGAGTGACATGTTGAACTTTACACGAGCAACCGAGATTCAATCAATTCCCGTTAGTGACATGTTGAGCTCTTCATGAGCATATTTTTGGCAAAGCTTCAAGCTTCTACAGAATCCAGTTTATTCTGGGCACCGTGAGAAGTGCCTAGTGGATTTCCAGAGGAAATGCATTAATGCATTACATGGGGGTTAAAAAAATACTTGCAGATATATTATTCATAGAATGAGCACATAAGGTTAGCTTATGGATGACGAGCACTATAGTTAAAAAAGTGGGAACGAGTGGATGAACTAGTTGCTCCATTTTCAAATTCTAGATTGAGAAGAGAGTAAAAGGAATCACAACTTTCGTAATTTCCAATAAAATACCAACTGGTAGCTGTGTTCCCTGCAAGTAAAACTTCCAAAAGGTGGTAGCTCTACTTGTCTGCAACTTAACTCTCACTTATATGTCAAGCATTTTTCATAAAAACCACGGACTCTTCCCCCTTTTAGAACGTAACACCCTTATGAGGTGTTTGGGGTTCAGAAGTTTTATGCCCCGCTCCTTTTACACAAAAAAAAAAATCAATTATATTTCATGTAAAACTCCAGCTCATCTACAAGAATTCAACCAAACCCTACGAAAGCAAATGTGACGGTACTTTTCACAATAGCAAAGCCTCGATTGCCTACAACTCAGAACTGTAATCAAGATACAGCAAAGCCCTTCTTAGGTTGCAATCCATGAAGAATAATTGATTAGCAACATTTCAAATCTTGAAATTCGTTCAAACCCCCAATGAAACAAAACCCACATACAAAAATTTCCTTCTAGAAATGCTACCATTGAAACAAAGTAGACCCTGAAGGAAAATCTCTTTTGATAACTAACTAAAACCAAGACCGCCAAGACTTTATTTAACAACCGAAGCCATTCAAGTAACCCCGAACGAGGGTTTCATAAATAACAGCGCCTGGAAACAAAAAAGTAGCACACAAAAGCATAAACTAACGGGACTTCGCTCAACATCACGCCCACAAAAGAGCAGTCTAAAATACATTCAAAGACGTGACTAGCATAAAATCTTACCTAAACTTAACGACAAGGTATCTTCGCGACGGTTTCATCGACAATAAATCTAAGAAAAGCCCATTATAGCTAAGGCTAAATAATATCGAAACTAAACAAACCCATCGAGAAAAAACCCTAAAAACCGCAGAATAAAACCGTGTCGCAGAAACCTACAAACCCTAACGGCGCAGAACCAACTCGACTGAAGCTCATTTCACGAACGGGAAAAAGGGTTAAGGGAGAAACTTACTGACCTGTTAAACGAGCTGCCACCGGAGAGTGCCTACCCGCAGAGAACCTTCGGCATATGTTATCTGATTTCAGCAACAAGAAATCAAGAAGCCGCGAGTGGATGAAACAAGAGCGGAGAGGAAACAATATAGTGGAGAAAAGAAGAGGGTTCGCGAATCCAACGGCTAGGATCCACTCAATGAACTACACCCACGGATCCTTTGACACGTTCGAGCATATATCACTTCAAATTTCTATTGTACCCAGAGCTCCCTACCTCCCAGTGTGAAAAGGACCAACACACGCGATGTTCTATAAACCCTAATTCCCGTTTTACCCGATTTGCGAAATTGAGTTTGCGTCTCTCTGTTATTGGAATTCGGAGAAAATCCTTGGAAAGTTTTAGGTATCGAGAATGAAGGACGAACGACAAGTTTTATCAATACCCTTCCTTCATGGTTGTGGTCCCATAGAGTGGCAAGTTTTATTATGACCCTATTTTCATGGTTCCATTCAACGCCCATTCCATTCTAGACAAGAATGTGATCCTGCTAAGTACCAAGGTTATTTTCAGGAAGTTTTATTTTACCCTTTCTTTACCCTTTCTTGCATTTGCATGGTGGAATGTTTTATTATTATTATTTTTTATGTCACTTTGAACATTTTTTTTTTTTTTTTTTTTTTTTGTTTAATGGAAGACTTTGGTTAAATGTTTTATTATTATTAATTTTTATTTCATTTTGAACATTAATGTGGTTTTCATGTTCTGGGTTTTCTTGCATTTGCATGGTGGAATGTTTTATTATTATTATTTTTTATGTCACTTTGAACATTTTTTTTTTTTTTTTTTTTTTTTGTTTAATGGAAGACTTTGGTTAAATGTTTTATTATTATTAATTTTTATTTCATTTTGAACATTAATGTGGTTTTCATGTTCTGGGTTTATAGCTAGTGTGGTTGGGTAGCATATTTGTTATCCTTTTCACCTAGGTTCAATTTTCACAAAGTGGACATGTTAGCCCATTGTGATAAGGTTACAGGAGTAGACACCCAGGGTCCACCTCGATGGACTTTGGAAAGGTTTAGAATGTGATGCCACAAAGCGATGGACTTTGGAAGGGTCTAGAATGTGATGCCACATAAGTACCCAGGTTTTTTTAGGAAGTTTTATTTTACCCCTTCTTGTTTATTAATATTATTATTATTATTATTTTATTTCATTTTGAATAATAATGTGGTTTTTATGTTGAGTTCATAGCTAGTATGGTTGGGTAACATATTTGTTATCCTTTCCACCCGGGTCAATTTCCACAAAGTGGACATGTTAGCCCATTGTGATAAGGGGTAGAGGTCTCACCTCGATGAGCTTTGGAACGTCTCGACCCTTGCTAAGTCAAAAGTTTCATGTTATATTCGTCTAAATAATCCCAATAAATTATTAATTTCTCTAGATCAATAAAAAAAAATCAAATTACTCCATTTTAAATAAGAATGATGAATTTCAAAATGACAAGTTTTATTAATAAATTTCCGTTTTATTAATAAATTTCCTTATAGTTCGATGAAAAGCTTGATCCATTTTAAACAAGAATGAGTGTCATGGATATGAAAAATTTTATCAATACCCTTTTTTCATGTTTCCATTGAAGGCTTACTCCATTTTAAACATTGGTCCCATGGAAGTAGTTGGTCCCATGGAGGTGGAGGTGAGCATAATTTCACGGGACTCGCGGTGATTACATAAATAACTATCACAAATAATCGAGCAAAAGGTTAATTTAATCAATGGTCATCAATGTTATTGAGTTTAGTTTTAACAAATCTTTTTTTAACTTTTTTATTATTATTATTATTATTATTTATGTTTTTTTTTATTGATTGATTAAAAATTTATTTTATTATTGAGTAAAAAGTTAACTTAATCAATAGTCATCAATGTTATTGAGTTTAGTTTCAACAAATCCCTTTTTAATTTCTTATTTTTTTTATGTTTTTTATTAATTGATTAAAAATTTACTTCATTAAAAAAAATGGTCCCCTCTAGGTGAAGGTGAACATTAATTTCATAAGATTCATAGTGATTACATGAATAACTATTACAAGTACAAATAAATAAGGGGTTAATGAATTTAGTTTCAACAATCCCTCATTCAATATATAAAAGTTTCAATATATTATGTACATTATAATTTGAAAGAAAATCAATTTGCGAGGATGTAAACGTATTAGCAAGTGTTGTGTAAATGGAAAGAAATATGTAAAAGAGATCTCAAATTCCATTCTCACCTTGATTTAGGACTAGCACAGCCACATAATTATGGCTTAGGTAAATGTAAAAAATTAAACACATAAATGGATATCTTTATAATAGCTAGGAAGTTAATGATTGAAATCACAACCATTTATTTTGTGTGACTACTAAAAATATTCCAGCCATATTTAATCATGTCCATAGAAAACTTATTAAGC